>KK502467.1:1079175-1139474 GCA_000688735.1 Glossina austeni | reverse complement strand
CACTTTATGAGTAACAAGCAAAGAACACACAAAGTGGCTCGTTATCAATACCAACCTGCGGGGAAGAATTTCCGATGTTTCTGCCAAATTTGAAGGCGGTCGATTCAGTTTTGTGGCTAGGAGAATGTTTACAACAGACGGACAGATGGACATTCTTAAATCGATCCAAAATTTAATTACGATCAAGGATAAATATCCTTTACAGGACCGCCAGAAGCTTTGTTCTGGGCACAATAAAGAATTTTCCCAAACCAAAACTCTTTCTTCAAAACTGCATTTTATTAAGAGTTCAATATTCGATCATAAATAACAAAATTTTGTTCATTCAAAAACATACCCTTGCTTTGTGACATTGGTGAATAGGTCGGCTTCACCGAAAGCATGAACGGTATGAAAAACGTATAAATTGATTAAAAATGTCTTAGAGGAGAGAAAGGGGCCACAATGAAAGTCTTTGTCGCAAGAATATTTCAGTGCACTGCATAAAATTAAAATAAAATTTCAAAAGAAACGACTTTTTAGACGGAATCAAAGTTAATTAATCTTGATTTACTGTTAAGTAAGTTATTATGATTAATTTATACCGTGGAAATTATATAAAGAGAACACGAAATTCGTTCATTTTATTGCGTGCGACTATGTTTTAAAATTCTAACAAACTTTGTGCGCTCTTTTTGACGCCAGTTTGTAAAGAAACATTAGTCAATTTATTAGTTTAAAAGAACGGACGTCCCACAAAATTCTTTTTTTATGAATAAAAGAACCTTCACAAGAACTTAAAACTTATAGTTTATTCCTATATATTACGCTAACATTTTCTCATTTATTATCGTTAAGCAAAGGATGCAAATTTCTCGCTTTATAACTAATTGTCATGGAAGTATGAAAAAAACAAGTAAGAAAGTTATATTCAGCGGAGGCCGAATCTCGCACACCCATCACTATGCTTTTCCCCTTCTACTCTCCAAGCTCTTTTATTTGATACCCATATCGCTGGTATTATTAAGAGAAAATTAATCGCGATGCCTTTTGTGTTCATTTTAAAATGAACCCATTTTTAGGCAGATAATATATCTTCCTGTAAGGAGTGCATAAAATAATTTTAAACATTCTGCCTTGTTTGCCTTATGATAAGTAAGAAAAAAGTCTCAAAAAAGTGAAAAAAAAAAAAATAAAATTTAATTACTTGTAACTTCGTGTGGGCATGGCCGCGTCTTTCCATTTTTGGACATAAAGAGTAAAGTGTTTCGCAAAATAAATGTGGAAAATTCCAGCCTTCTAACTTTAATAATTACCGAGTAACGAGCAAAAATCCAAAAATTTTTATTAAAAAAAACTGAACTGCGTCCAGTTTACACTCCACTGCGTCCTTCTGCTCCGACTAATTTGGTCCATATTCAATACCAACCTGTGCCCAGAAACTTCCAATGTTTCTACCAAAATTCAAGTGGATATCTTAATTTTTGCGATGAGGAGAGTGCCAACATCGGATACTGCACAGATGGACAGACATGGCTAAATCAACTTCGAATTTCACGTTGATCAAGAATATATATATACTTTATAGGCTCTCTGAGGGTTCCTTTTGACTGTTGCATACATTATGCAAAAAAAACAAAATGGGTCCCCCATCTTACAGTGGTGGTGGGTGTAAAACTAATAAATCTGAACGAGTAGAAAGCTTTATTTATTATGAAACGAACCCCATATACCCAGCGTTTGAAATCTACATTAAAACGGTAAGCTTTGATATCCCTTACAGATGGTAGACAAGCACTTCGCAGACTCCGAAATATGGATGCAGTCTTAACCGCCATGAATTGCGGTTTTGCTTGCCTAGATGTCTATGCCTATCTATTAAAAATGCCTTCAACTCTCTGTGAATTTTATGTGAAAGAGCAAAAAATTGAATTCCAATTGTTTCTTATCGTGCTCGTAAAACTTATTTGAGATTTGAAAACAAAATTAGGCAAAACCGACTAAAGAGTTTTGTTAGTCATTACCAAACAGTCGACAATTGCCCCCTTTACAGACCAAAAAAACTTCTTTTTTTTCGAGGTTTTAAGATCAATCCGAAATTGTTCCCTAATACATGTTCCGTCACGTGCGAAAATCCGCTTGGACTGATGTAAATTTTGTCCGTACCTACACCGGATGCCCACAAAAACCACTTATACACACACAAGAGTTTATGAACTCGTATCGCTAAGTGCTACCAAGTTGTTTAAAGGTTTACTTATTATAGGTGTCATGAATGTTACGATATACGATATATAAGGAATTAAGGAATTTTCAGTCTACGGGCAATCGAATAGCGTAGAAAATTTCACGACAATAGGTCACTACCCTCTTTCTGGCCGTCACACTTTATTTTATTTATTTATTTATTTATTTATTTATTTTATTTATTTTATATATTTTTGCACTAATTCGCTTCTCTATGGTACGCGATCATCGCTACAAAATCTTACGCCTATCAAGCGCGCATGTCCCTGTAAGAGCATTTAAGATTGTTGCAAGGAGGATGACAAAATTAGTATACCGTCATTTAGTTCTAATGGAAATTTAAAAATGTGATCATAAAAATGTAATAAACTTACTGTTATCTCGATTTGGTTAGCAAAAGGTATGAAGTTCTAGTTCTATGAAGTTTTATACGTCAATTTGTACGTCGTTCAGATTGTCTGATGTTGATTAATGAGAAATACTCATATGTACCTGTAATGTATTGAATGAGATTCATTAGCGTTACAATCACAATGACAAAGCGTACTTTGCCTCAGTCATAATGGGGTTAATCTTAACATTTTGAAACAAACGAAATCAACGAAATGATAATCGTAGTTATTATGAATGCATATGACACTAATTTAAATTACTTTTAATTTACATAATCAATTTCAAGCGCTTACATGCGCATGCAGAATAATTTTTTAATTTATGGATATTTTTAAGTAGAACGTGTCATTGATCTTTTGGGTGTTTCCAAACATGCCATACTTTCTCTCGTGAGTGAGATCGAAATTTCTAAGTTTTTTATACTTTATACTACTTGGGGGGTATGTTAAGTTTGTGTGGACGTATGCAACAGTCAGAGGGACTTGAAGTAGATCCACCGTCTGTCCGTCTGTCCGTCTTGCTTTATTTTGATTAATCTACAGGCCATAATTTTTGAGACTTTTTGATGAAGTTCGGTACGCCGATGTATTTCGGTTGAAGGGCGGACGCTGTTGAAAGTGATACGAATCGGGCCAATTTTTCGTCAACTTCTTATAGAACGCGTAGTGAGGGGTATTTAATGTACACCGTAGCATACTACACAGTCTTTACTTGCCTATTAATATTATTACGAGTCGGTGGCATAGTCTTTGCAAAGCTGATCTTACTAAAGTGAAATTATCCATAGCAGTGTTTGCACGAAGGGCTAAGAGGACTATTACAGTATAAAAGTATCCTATCAAACAGTTGCTGCAAACTTGAAATCAATAATTTAATGGCTTTCTAACTATTGGCGGTCACTCGGTGGAACACGATTTACGATACATCGATTTAAGTGCTTGGTTCCTCGAGTGAAAGCAAAAAGAAATTTCTTAAGCTTCAACTTTTAGGGTTCGCGAACTTAGGACGGCAAGACAACAAGGTGCTGAATGATAAAAAGAAGATTTGAGAAGTCAAGAAAAAGAAGAATTACATGCTTCAGTATATATAAAGACTGATTGACATACCAATTAACGATTACATATTTATATTATATCTCGTGTCTACAAAGTGAATAACAAAAGTAATATATCTCCATACTTTAGTATGAGTATGAGTAACAAAGGAAACCTTTCACCTACTTGAAAGACTATAAGACGAATCGAAAACTTCGCTTCACTATCTCGCATGATTATCATTAATTTTTGTAGCAACAAACGCGCATATGTTGGCTCATTGATTGTATAAAAATGATAAGAATCTACAAAAATAAAAAAAAAAAACAAATAAGAAGCAAGAACACAAACACGCAAAATTGCATACAGGTGTAGATAAAGGAATAAGCAATTGATAGTAAATTAATGCATGAAGGATATCGGAAAGAAACGCTGGTGATGTGTATACAGATCCTGAATAGTGAAAAATTTATTACGCGTATCGCTTAGCCTATTAAAAATGCTCCTCTTTAAATAAAATACAACTCGTTTTGTATAAAAATTCTTCAAAAGTCAGGGTAAATGTTTCGTAAATGGTGTGATAAGAAGTTTTTATACACAACGATCCACACATACACATTAAACATATCATAAAATATTATTTTCTCCTAATGGAAACTAAACTCGTTATCTTTTGTAGCGACGCTGTAGAATTTTTACATGATTCTCTTTTCTTCCCGCCCGAAACAGATGTAACTATGAAAACGATGTCCACCTTTTTCTTGTTGTTATAGTCTTAGCGATCTAGGCAAGTCGTATCAAATGTTACCCAAATTGACAGTAATTATCTGATATACGTTTCATAAAACCCTTCTCTAAAGAGAGAAACTGTAAAACTCGGAAATTATTAACCGCACAGTTATGGACCTTTCTAAGAAATTTCTAACTTCTAAGTCGAACAACCAAACTAATTACAGCTCACCCTATAAATTGATTTTTTGTATTTTCTTATTTTTTTTTAAGGTAACCAATCACTCCCTATTTGTCTAACACGGTGATTGATCAGAACGAAGGGGTGATAGATAGCCTTAGTCCAGTGGGTTTGTGCCCGATCAGTAAGTGTTATAGCTTTACTGGCTGACTACTGAGGTTTGAACTCGCGAACACTGACTTAACATTCGCGAGTCTTCCCTACTCGGCTTCTCGTGCGGAAAAATCGAGAAGTGACCGGAAGTGGATCGATGAAAAGGGAAACCATAGGTACAATTTCAGTGCATATACTAGGGGAAGTAACTACACTTCCCCTTCGTTTTTAAGTTATAAAAGTAACAAATAGGAAAATGTCGTGTTCGTCTTGGGTGTCCAGTGCTTTAAATTATGAAATTTGGAATTGTAGTTTCTTACTTGTAGCTCAAGGTCAACCAGGAGGATCCTAATGTTGAACTTGCAGACAAATCTGGCCAATTTTTTAAACAAATGTGAAAAGATCTCGTTTCCAGGGCTTTTTAACCTTTGGCGACCTTTTTTTGTGTCGACTTTGCTCACTCTCCAACGTGGTCAATGGCTATCAAAGAAGAACCTTTATGACAAGCTTCAACTTTTCCCTCCAATTTTCGAGAATAAAAAAATTAGTGCTCAACAATTGCCGGCAAATTAGTGATCGCCTTCCAAGCGCTTTATATTATGAAATTTTTGTTTGTTGTTTGATGTGCACTGCTTTCCGTGCAACGTAGGCTTCTTCTTGCTCAGGTTTCAAATAAATGGAAAAAACTTCGAAAACGCATGGCTTTCGCTTTTACAATACCAAATGAACACACAAAATATGCATGTGTGTGTGTGTACATATATAGTAAGCTTAAGCAAAACTAAATAAGCTTAAAATGAATTGAAGGCATCTGCGCTGAAAGATAACCATCGTTTAGTAACCCTTAGGTGGTTACTTAAAAAATGTGTTCCTCCACTCAACTAATTGAAATTTTTGATCGTGAGATGTCATCACGTTACAAAAACAATGGAATTCGTGCACTAAGTTTTTGGTAAAAGTGCAGTTTTGCTCACTTTAACTTTAACACGTGGCGCGTTTTAAAATATGCGTAGAAGAGCAGAAAAGAAAACTTAATTCAAGTCAACTTCACCTGCCTGTGCCTGAGTAAATACACAAAAAACCGTAAAATAGATTTAAAAAAAGGAAAAAAAGCTTAACCCAAGTTCAGTGAAGTGAAGATAGATAGAACAAAAGTCTCTTCGTTAGGCCATTGTGGTTGTACGGTTGTACGGTTGTACGGCAAATGCTCTTTGCAATTATTTATGCATGTGAAAGTCGTGTAGCAATCATCAAGTGTGGCATGATATCATAGCAGTATCAAAGCACAGCGTAAGCATGCGCGACAAAAGAAAAGAAAGAAACAAAGCAGAAGACAAGAATGTTGCGCACGCAAAGTCACTGGCCGCGCGAAACGCATTTTTTCTAAATTCCCGCCAAGACTTTTCCTTATGTGTTTGTTGTTTGTTGTGTATTGGTAATGTTTGTCTTCATTTTAAATAAACAATAAACAAACAACTTACCGAAAAAGAAATGACAAGAACAAATGACTTCAAAGACCCACATATATATACATATATATAAGGGCAAGAATTTCGACCGTTACCACAAAACAAAAAAAAAAACATCTTCATTCATGTACAAAAAAAAAAAAAAAAAAAAAAGAAAAAAAAAAAAGGAAAATAATAATAATCATGAAACCCCGCTTACTCTCTACTTTACACACTACGTATGCGAGTATTCCATGTATTCGGAATTGTTTCTTTGGCTATTGGTTCGCGTAAAAAAGCAGACTTGAAAGAAACCTTGAAAGTGGCCTTACCTGTATATTAAGATACACTACAAGCACACAATTGTATATATTTTTCGGTAGATTTGATTATGATCATACAGTGGAGCAAACGTGAATATGTTCGCTATAAAAATGCGAAAAATACATTAAAGCAACTCGTGACAATTCAATATTTTACGAATTTCGCCCAGTTCAGCTCAGCTCAACAATTCTAGAATTCATTGACTTTAAATAAATTTAACCTAAAATTGATCTCAGTGAAAAAGTCGGACCGATCTCGGTTGTCCAAACTCGGTTTGTTGTCAAACCATTATTATGCACAAAATTTCATCAAGAAATATGGAAGAAAAATGGAGTGTTTTTACCACATAAAAATTCGGTTGCCGTAGGCGCAGTTATACAGTACAGAAAATTACCCCCTTCCACCCTAATTTTTCACACTAACTAACTTAGAACGCCCGAATACCATTCCTGATCGATCTTTGTCGCCTAATTCTGAAAGTTATTTAGTATGGCGAGTGGTTGCAAGAATGATCCGCGCCGAACCATTTTCAGTAGCATTTGTCCTTGGGCCAAAACAAGTTAGTGGACATAGTTTCAGGAATATATCTCAAACCTGCGATCTGTACAGTGAACAAAAAAATACATGGACGAATATCAGACATCCAGGCGGACAGACAAGATTAGAATCAGTTTCTGAATCGATCTGTGTAATAAAAAAAAAAAATGGATCTATTTCGCGCCCTTCTTCATACGTCCGCACAAACTTCCGACATTGTTTAATAGCAAATTTTATTTATGGTTTCTCAGATGACCAACGCGAGTAAAACCCGCAAAAGCTGACATCACATTTTTACTAGACTATCCCACAGAGTAGCGGAGGTAACCAGTCCATAAAAAACCCTGTAAGACAGATGTCACTTAATGCTGTTTAGGTCCGTAAAGGTATCGCCAAAGCTTCGCAGGTTTTACAAAGTTTATGCTTCATTGCTATAACTCGTTAATAAACTCAAAAGATTTCTCAAAAAAAAAAAAATAAATAAATAAATAAAAGAAGCGTTACTTGAGTATCTTTCCGTCCCACTGCTCCCACCTAAAAGGGTCGTGGGTGTACCTGCAACAAATTTTTACCAGGAGATCTGAATAATTCAAATCATGGTTAACCACTTTTATGTAGTATGCAGTATGAACTGCCAGAAGAGTGTGACATGGAGAGACATGGTTCCAGGAGAAAAAGTTTATGTATTTTATTTTATTGTACAATCTCAAATAGCGTTGGACAAGGACCATATCAATGCCTTCTTTTTCAATTACATGCGACTTTCACTGTATCCTGTCATCAAGTATTGTAATTGTCGTAAGCCATGTCGTCCACGTCATCACATAACTTTAGTTTATTGACGATTTGTTTCATTTCTATTCATAATTTTTTTGCCGTTGAAATATTTGTCATTCACGATGGATCGGATTTTCTAATTCATTTGAAGTGACTTTTCGTTCGCTAACTTTCCGTAAAATTTCGCTTTCATTTTCTTATGAATATTGCTTCGCCTGCAACGCGTTATCAGACGACTTGCTGCAATTCAAGTAATTTTGAGTAAAATTTGTGCAATTGTAGCCATTGTCGTTGTTTACACTGAGACTGCATTAGGGAAGAAGAGATATGCTTTTTTTTTGTCTTGGGTCGTTCGTAAAAGATGAATGTTTTGCTAGATGTACATTAATTTTATTGCCTTTTCCCGCCTATTTGTTTGTAAAAGAAAAATTTTTTAAATTAACCTTCGGAATGAAAAAAGATATAATTCTTCTATATTTTGGTAATTTAGTGAATTTACATTTCTTTGCCCACTTACGCAAGCATAGCACGAACTCATTCACAGACTCATTGCGTCCTAAAAGATAAATTGCACATCTAACCAGAGTTATATTAACTTACAAAAGAATAGCTTAGTTTTCTAAGAATTACGTTAAGACCAAGACTGACGCAAGAATTGACGTTTGTCGACATCTAAAATACTTTACCTACAGGACATGGGAACTTGTAGTCAAGTAGTAGGTGTGAATGCCTCCAATTCATTTTCAAACTCAACAATGTGTATATATTTTCAAGATCAGACATGAAGGAGAAATTCTCAAGCACTCTACTCTGAATCATTAAGATTCGCTATATATCGAAACCCTTCCACTTGTTTAAAATTTATTTTTCAGCGAAGACGATAAGCACACAAGTGTGCTTTAAAAGTGCTACAGTAATGAAGCGAGGGGGTGAGGGCGAAGTAGTTTTCCACGTGTGTATTACCGGAAAGATGTTTTTCTTCTTTTCTTCGCTGACGTTTCGATAAACATGAAGAACAATTACAGTATCAGTATTATCTGCTAATGACACGCAAATGTAAACTCCAAGGTATCTGTGATTCTCTTTTTTTTTAACTTTTCTCTATGCACTACATTCGTCCGAGACTTCCTACTTATAAATTTCTATTAATTTTTTGTCCACACGAGCACTATGCACCCGAAGGGGGGAGAGGCTAAGCAAGTCCACTAGTACTAACAATTTAAGTTGTTAACTTGTTTTATTACCTTATTATCAATGCAAGTACCACGACATGAAGTTCGCTTTTAAAGCTGCATTGTATTCTAATTAAGTGCACCGTTAGGTTTCTCATCAAATACATAACAAGCGCTAAATACTGTAATCAATTTTTTTTTTTTTATACACCAACAGAGAATAAATGTATATTTACACCATTCACCCTTGCTAGCACTTAAGATAATTCACAGATCCGTCTGTCTGTCGTCTGTCTTATTGAAGTCTTTTTGAACTCTTTAAAAAAAGAGTAGAAAGTTAAAATTTAAAATGTAAAGACCCGCACGCCCATTCTATATAGTAATTCATTTTAGATATTTTAAAAGAAGAAGAAGAATTTCAAAATGAAAATGAATCTAATTCCGAATAATAATCGAGAATAGCGAGAAAAATATTTCAAAGCGATGGGTATTCAAAATTCGCTCTAATATTTTTATTATTTGTTCGATTTTGTGAACACAAGAATACCAAGAAGAATGTATGCTTTCTCTCTATTCACAGAAAATGTATGCCGTCTATCATGAAATCATGGACACTTTACCTTGACGTTTACGGGGACAACAACAACTAAACAACCACCACCATAGATGAGTGACTATGTCTTCCTTCCCTTCTGTCTTCAAGAGTGAAAGAGTGCAAAATATATTTCGCTTTCTCTACAGTGTACAGCTGCAGTTAGCAGCAGTTAGGGAAGTAGCAGACTTTTACTACCTGTGCACTCACTAAGCCGCTATAAGCGAACACACAAGCAACACACATTAAATCTCACACATTATGCGAGAGTAAGTTAGTAATTTTATATAATAAATGTATGCATTTAATGACTCTTCCGCCGCTTTTAGAAATAATTTCCTTTGTTTGATGCGTTTTATTAACTTTGATACGTGTTTGTTGATTTGCTTAAAGTTATAAATATACAAGACGTTAATCCAATTACTAAAAGAATGACTTTAGATAGAGAACACCTTTTTTTTTTTTTTTTATATACATATAAACTCAGTAGTTAGCGGTGTGTGATAATTGCAAATGCACAGAATAGATGATAATTAGAAATAAACGTATTTATTACATGTATTAAATGGGTAGATATTATGAGAGATATTGCAAGACCGGCAAACATTTATTTATACACGATAGAGAGAACGATAGAGCTTTCAATAGGTGGCAGCATATGATCTAAGTTATAGCAGCACCCTTTTAATCCATACTTTCTACATTTATTTACAGAAGTGATATATATATATATATATATATGTATATATATATAAAATAAAATAAATATATAAAAACTTCCAATGTTCAGCTTACAATTCCCTCAGGTATTTTGTGAAATACATAAGCATCTCTGACACCGACTCTTGCAGACTTTGCCAATGGACGAGTGAAAACATGCTATCGTATCCTATGTTGATGCGAGACCATCTGTAGAACCAGACACGAAGTGCTTGACCAACACTTCGTAACCCCAGACGGACTATTGTGCTCCGAACCAAAGACGGTTGGATTCATAAGCATCCTAAGCCTGGAGAGCTAGGGCCGTGGTCTAATACAATGGAACATTCAGGTCACGGTACGAATTGTGTAAATAACAATTCAATACAATACACTGACAACAAATAAATTGCTTCCACCCTTGAGGGGCACACCATTAAAGACCCTCGTCCATCTACTCGTTCAATGACTATTCAAAATAAGGCTTTTTATGAAAAGTAAACAAAAAGATTTCTTTTCTTCTTAGTTAATCCCACGACTTATGGACCCATGTATTGTCAACTCATTTTTATAGTTCTTTAGTTTTATTATCCATTGCTAAAGGATGACAAGAGCTAAACCAAGTTTGTCATTATGGCAGGTAAATGTATGTGTGCATTGTGTGGATGGAATACAATATATCGGACAACTCCTTCTGCTCATTGCTTACTGGCCCGCTCTCTATTAACAGAAAAAACTCTTCCACTTTTCATAAATTTATTTGAGATACCGAGCGCTGCAAAGTCTTCAAAAAGATGGTTCTAAACTATAGCAAGCAATGTACTACCAACTTCACTTTATTCAATTTTACGTCAGCTAAATACACTTTACCGCCGGAAAAAAACGCTTGTTTCTTTTGCTTTGCTAGACGATTGTTTTTCTTTTTTCTATTATACATGTAATCACTAAGAAAAGATTTGGAAGAAGTGGCTGGCAGTAAAGTATTTCGCACCTACTAATAAGCTTTCTAGAGTGATAGGTGATACAAGAGATACAAGTATGCATCTAAGTGCTCGTAGGCACGCAACGCGTTATCAGCCTAATGGATTAAGACCTCCTTAGGCCGTATCAGTTTATGTCCCTTTGTCTTTCCGTATCTCAAAAGCTGGATGTTCTTGGAAACGTTCCTGTTAACTATTGAGTATAAACGCATTGAATGCACTTTCAAAGCAGACTTTGAAGCCAGTGTCTGCTATAATTCACTGTAATAAACTTTGAGAATGCTTAACATCTAAAGTATCGTATTTGCGGGGGGTATGAAAGCTAGGCGACCGTCATTTCAAATTTCCCCGATAAGCCATTTAATGCTATTGAATTTTTTCCAAAGGCAACTAAGCCTAGGGGAAAATAAAAAACGTTTATTACAGTTTTGCGATTAAAAATAACGAAAAATTGAGAAATTAAACGGACCCTGTAAGCAGAATTTCAAATTAAATTGTCAGTAAATTTTCCTCAAGAACGAATGGAAGCATCCTGCTGCTGGCAGTAAATTCATAGGAAAAAAAAAAAACAAATTTTAAAATAAAATGGAAAAATAAAACAAAGAAAAGGAGAGCAAAAAGGAGAAAATCAGAACGGAAGGAGAGAAACAGGATGGTTTGCTTGCTTGCTTGCTTGCTTGCTTGCTTGCTTGGTTCTAGTTTTAATAATGATTTGTTCCACTTTTCTTTCTATTATCTGTGAATTTTGCCAAAGTCATGTGCCATTTTAGTGTGTTTTGTATTCTTTGTCACTGTTGTTGTTGTTGTTGTTGTTGTTA
This sequence comes from Glossina austeni, assembly GCA_000688735.1. NCBI lineage: Eukaryota > Metazoa > Arthropoda > Insecta > Diptera > Glossinidae > Glossina > Glossina austeni. The sequence continues at coordinate 1,127,411 of KK502467.1, read as the reverse complement.
TGTGTTGTATGCTTACCATTGTACAGCGACTTTATTATTTGACTCTGTAACGTAGCCATACACAGATGTAAATAAATATACACATGTATATAGCTAAATATACACGTATACCCAGGGGTGGCTCTTGGTGGCGATACACGTTTCAACCCTGTAGCGTTAGTGGAAAAAACAAAAAAAAAAAACAAATAAAATGTGAAAATAAAACGAAAACTACGAAACAAGGGAAATCAGAGTTCAAAAATATTGTGCACGAATACATGCTCTTTGGGAGCAGTGTGCTATTGCGCAGCTCACTGATAAAAACAAGTAATTTTATGAATGTATATATGTGTGTTTGTGTAAATGTATGTACGCATATGTGTGTATGTCGAGAGGTGGTGATTTATACATAATGTCAAGCTGAGCGTTATTAAAAATTCCGGGCATATTTCGAAAAGTTGTGCTATACACTGCGAAGTGATCTAGCGCGCGTTTGCTTTACTTTCAATAGTCAGCGTACTAGTAAATGAACGTAATGTAAAATCTTGGTTATGTAACTCAAGGAATAATGGTAAAGTTGTTTATGAATTGGGGGCGTGTCGTTTAATCAAACGAGGCAAATCTATTTTATAGGTAATATTTATATTTCATAACATACATATTTCATAACATACATAACATATATGGTATATGTAATGGACTCTCAGATACATGGCTTTGCTAATTACTTGGCCTATAATTTAAACTGTGGAATATATTTCCTACAGTTTGCAAGTATTCGACTCCAATAATTCAAAGTTCTCTCTCTTTTTTTCTATAATATTCTACATTTTTGAAACGCATCGTATTTGTGGGCAAGGGGAGTACATTAAGAACTAGCGTTAAGCACAAACATGCTAGCTTTGACCTTCAGTTGTTATGAATTCAAAAGTAGTTCAAAAGTAGGCTGGTGGCGCGCGAATCTACGACGCACTCACAAATATTTCTTTTCAAAAGCAATGACGAAATTAATATACTTCCCTTGTCTGACATTTAGTATAAGAAATAAAACAAGTGAAAAGGCTGTAGCGGCACGGGGGCCACCATTAAATATCCTACACCACTGCGTTTAATATGATTTTTCAAAACAAGGCTTTACTGGCGGAGGGGTCGAAAAGAAATTTCAGCAGAAAATCTCGAAAATTGCATCCTGCAGGTTGAGCACCAATAAAAAAGACAGACTGACAAACAGACATACCAGGAGACAGGCGAACGAATTTACATAAATAAACTTTTGCCTTTCATGAAAGGTGAGCCTATCTCACCAACTTAATATACACTTTTCCAATCGCGGAGGAGGAAATTTGAAATGTCCACCGTTTCAAACGTGCATATAGATCTCTGAAAATCTGTTAATAATTACAAGGATATTAGTGAACACAATGAAACTATATTTGATTTGACCTCTTGAATAACTCGATAATTCTTTATGTATAATTTCAGATTAACATCACTTATGGGCGGTAAAAGGGTTGTGTATAATTTCAGATTAACATCACTTATGGGGCGATAAATGGGTTGTGAAAATTTGATTTTCTTACTGGTTTTGGGAATTCGACCGAACATATGCTAGTAACGACTACTTTTTTGATTCGGATTAGCACTTGGCATGGGCGAGATACATTTCAGTGTTCTATCTAAAATCTTATGCAATCGCAAGAGCTCTCTAGCACACGCTTAACAGAGACATACCTAATACTTCATGTCCTCTCTCATGGGCATTTCCCAGCAATGCAAACCGTATGAGAAAACTTGCATACCAGCAAACACTAAATTTCTGATGCGCATAAAGATATTGGATTTTTTCACCCGATTGAAAGCATAACAAATAGTTACATCTGCACTTTTGATATCGATTTTATATACACTGAAAAAGATTGCTTGCCTTTCCTTAGTTTACTCACTTAAAGATAAACTTGAAAAAAAAAAAAAAAAAAAATTGAGATAATTTGGAATATTTTGAATGTTGTACTAACATAAGGTTCCAGTAAGTTTTTTTTTTTTTTTGTAATTCCATATAGATTTTTTATCTGGTGCGATTATTAGAAGAGCTACACAATTATCTAATCAATGTCAGGAGAAGAAATTGTTAATATATATATATATAGAGAGAGAGAGAGAGAGAGAGAGAGAGAACCTATCAAATCTTCTACATAACTATATAAAATGATATCGTTTTTATTTCAAGCGTTCATATATCTCTACAATAACAATCATTTATTGCATAATGTTATATGAATTTTGATTAAATTTTATCGCACAATCAAACTGTAAACTATAAATTTAGTTCTACTTGTTTGTTGCCTTAAAAAAAGTATGAAAGCAAAAAAAAAAAAGAAAAAAAAAGAAAAATAGAAAAGTTTTCATATTCAGCGCATAACATGTGTTGTTTGCGTTACAATTTCTTTAACCTAAATTCCCAGCAAATTGATTTCGTAAAATAAAACATCACCTGCACACATATGCAAGCACTTCTTAAACACATGTCTGTATGTATGCATGCATGCACGTATGTGCGCATGTAGTTCTAAACGATAAGAAACATAAAAACATTGCAACAACAACAACAACAAAAACTTTGAATATCTAATGATGCCATAGCAAAGGCTTATTATTAGGGAAAACAGCAACATATCGTCGCCAGAGTAAGGACACGCGAATACTGCCAGATTGCAAACAACATGCATGATACTTACTATGAAAACACAAACAAAAGACTGGATACGAGACATACGAACGGCAAATCATAAAAGAAAGTTTTCATATTACAAGTTTTGCATAAACATAGTTCTGCGAGGCTCTGTCTGTCATAGGTTTCTCTTATAGATTGAATTGTTTCATTATTCTCATGCACTACATGGAAAGACTGGATGTTTTCTTGTTTTCACTTGGGCAGTCCCGCGCGCACACATGAATTAATATTTACGTGTTGCACGCCATCAAAATAGAACATCAATAGCAACTTGTAAATAATTTTAAATTATTTCAACAGAAAAAGTGCAAACAAAAAGAGACCGACGAACGAGCAAAGCTTACTGCAATGTGAGCTAATGCTTACCCGACTTATAATTAAAGTCTCTTTCCTCTCAAAGTCTTGCTCTTTCCTATAATCACAAAAGGCAGTCCGAGTTTTTCATTTAAACTGGTCAGGGTTTTCTTTTTTCTTTCAGAATCCTAGCTGACATTTGTTAGTTGAAATTCGCGGACAATATCTTTAGTGGTTTATGAGATCCATTGAAAAGATCACTTGCCGCAAAATGGTTATAGTAGTACTATGGCGAACGTAGCGACTTGGCGCCGGGGGTCTCTTATTGGAAATAATCGGCAGAAAGAGACCATAGACATGGTATGATACAGAATGGGCCAGGGCTTATGATCTGCCCTTTCAGTAAATAGGTTTCGTTCGTCCATTTATTCCTATAGAGGCAAAGCCCATGTATTTCTTTCAGATGTAAATGTGTGTGGAGTGTCCGTGGGACAAAAATGTAAAACCTTTAAAACCGAACTAAGTAGCTCAGCAATGACACGTGCGCCTGTCTCTACAATTTCCGTCCCTCTGTAAGAGTACTCCTAAAACTAATAAAGTCATTACTTCGGTATTCAGATAGACGGTGAAAATTTTCCAGGCATCATGCCTGTTACACACATATTTATACATCTACAATCAAGGTAACTACCGCCGACTTTATTAAAGTTTAAACAAAGAACTTCGTGTTAATATTGAATCTTTCTTAATGAGTTGGCATTAAATCATCTATGGTTGATTTGCTGATCCGCAGAAGAACAAGAAGAAGAACTGTTACCAAAGCAAAAAATCAAAATTTCAAGACAACTTTATCCCTCCAGCGCCGTGTTACAACAATCTCCTCAGAGCGAGTTTGGAGTTCTGAGGATAACCGGAAGTCAGACGATAAAACTGATCGTACAACGATGTGAATTGAATTTTCGGTAAGAGTCTGGAGATATCAATGCAAGATGAGGCAATGATACAAAAACACAGAGTGGTCTGCCCATAATTCTGCTAAATAATAAATGGCCTGTAAGTAATGCATCAGACTTAATAGCATTTTTCGATTACAGACAAACTTCAGATAAACCCTAACAAGGAGCTATAAATTATTATGACAAAAACACTTTAAAATTTTAATTTATTTCTTTTCAGAGATTGTTTGTAAAAATTCTAAACACCCCATCCCTGTGTTCTTGCAGAGGTTTTACTGTCATACATGATCGTCATCGAGGTCTGTATCCCACTCAATTGTTGAGGATTTTACCATTGTTCCAATTAGTGAGGTTCTGTGCAGAACAGGTAAGGCAACAATCTTATACTTTGTGGCTCGAGACTTTACAAGTGGATGTACTAAACGACTGGGCAGTTTTCCAGTTCGGGACTTTTGGGCAATAGTTCCTTCTATGGTCAGCCCATCTCGCGTAATGTGGATTCTTGTCATGCAAGGCCTTTTCGGAAGCAACATTTGGACATTTTTTTCAATTTTTTTGATTTGCCCTACATCTACCCTGTAGATCCGAATTTGTTTTGATCTTTAAACGACAAATTCGGTTCTAGAGAGGTTTGTGTAGTTCACTCTTCAACATAAGGAAAATTTTATTAATCATCGGAGATTAAAAATTATATATAAATTTCACATCAAAACCAAGTTTAGTTTTAATTGCTGCCAGTGCATCATCTGTACTTTTTGTGCGCTCTTTTCTTTTATCAAGTCAGGAATCTTAACTCGGCATGTCAACTCTACCAGTGATCAACGTAAAATACAGCTGAGGCAACTTGCGGGGAATTTCGAGAAAAGTAAGCTCCTGTTTCTGTCCTCAACCGTCCATAGAGCCTGACCTGTTTTTATAAATAGTTCCTAACTTATTCGAACCTTTCAAAATGGTTTTAAGACGGATGCCCTACAGAGTGCGAGGCGATTCTCCTAAATCTTACTCCCTAAGAATGTTGTTTGAGGTAAGTAACAGAGACGTCATAGAAATCTGTTTAAGTTCTTGAATTTTCTTTATTTTTCAGCAATCAAACGTACATATCGATGTGAATTGGATGAAAATTTTTCTGAATACCCGCAGCTAAAAAGGCACTCTCCCGATCCACGGCAATACCTTTGCGCGACATATATCTACACGCAAGCTTATCTGTTAAAGTAAATATGATGTAGCGCAACACACTGCACAAACGAATGCCGTAATTGTCAAATCGATTAACTCCGTAGTAGTGAAAAGTTTACATATTTTTACACCGCGTGCATAGTAGCGATAGCAGGTATAGTTAGCTTTTAATTGCTTTGTTAAACAATGTTTTAAATAAAAATTTACTACGATTTACGTTAGAGTCTAAATTGACTTTTAAAATAAATTATCCATAATTCCATAGCTCAGAAAATTTGTAGTTGTCTTATTACTAGGAAAAAGTCTGCCGTGAACATATATACAATTAGGAGTCAATCAACTCCTTTAATATTAAAAATTAAAATTAAAATTTTAAATATTAAATAAAGTATTAAAAATCGGAAGTCAAGTTTAACTCGTTCACTGTGAGACATGGCCGTTTCTTACCACTGCCCGACATCACATACAAATGACAAAAGTTTTTGGGAAATTTGCTTTATTTCCGTGAAACCTATTCCAGTTGATACCTTATAATCACCCAAAAAAATCTACGGCTACGATGGATGTTTTCCCCAGAAGACCCTAATAGCGGACGGGGATGCCTCGATTATATTTTTTTAAAAGCCGAATCATCCGGGAGATGAGGCCCGTTTGGCAAATGAAGCATTCGAATACCTGCAGTGATCTACGGTCTACGATTCGCAGGTGAACTCAAGATTTTCCCCAGAGAATTCGTAGCATCTAATAACGCTTAATATTTGCTAGAGAATAGCTTTGCAATGGCCGCCAAAGAAGGTCGCAGTGTTTACACCGAATTACTAAACCACAAAGTCCCATAAAAGTAAATTAAGATCTATTAAAATAAGAAATTTTTTTGGTATCAAGTAACAAACCTAAGCTTCTAATGATGAAATAAAAATAAAAAATTAAACGAGCAAAAAAAAGGAAAAACTAAAAAAAAATAACTGAAATGCTTTGTCACGCAAGAACACATTAAATAATCTGTTAATTAATCTAAAAAAAAGAGCAAAAATAAAAACAAGTATAAAAAAAATTATTTGAGCGTAGAAAAGTTAATTTGAAGTTATATTCTGCTCGATTACGAGAACATAAGTAATAAAAGAATAAAAATTAAATAAAGCGTTTTTTCTAACTTGATTTTCTATTATGAGTATTAGAGAAACAGATAGGGAAAGATGTGAAAATTAAGTAAAAAAAATTGTATTTTCAAATTAAAGAAGAACTTTTTATTAATTTAAAATAATTCGCTAAGTATTCCTTTCTAATTAACACTCATCTTACGAAGTGTTCATTGATTGAATGCAAAATTAGGCAAACGTTGTTCCTCAGCATCTCATAGCCTCTGACGAAATGTATATTTATGCCGTCTGCAATAATTTAATGAAATTTTAGAATTATTTTATACGGGAGTCTTTTATATATATCCCGATATGTTCTCTCCTCTTCTCTCATTTTCTGTTACAAAGATCTCTTTCAGTCTCTCCATCTCTTTCTCTATCTCTCGTTCTTTTTTTTTCTGTTACAAATGACTATTCCAGCATTTATTGCTCACTTTCTGTCATAAGTGACTGTAATCTCGTTACTGGTGTGAAAAATCAAAATCGTTTAATTATTTTAGCGGAACTTACATACAGACATCACTCCACCAGCATAATCTGTTTTTTTTTTTAATTTTTTTTTCGCAATTATTCATTTCGCACAACTTCTTTGTGGACTTGCAAAAAAAAAGAAATAATAATCAAAAAAACATATAATAAAAAATAAAAATCTATTGCTGATGGCACTACTTTCTCTTCCTATTAAAATGGCGCGCACATCAGTCTGTCTCTTGTTTAAATAAATGCTTTTGTTTATACCTCTAGTTCGATATAATCATGCGCTTAAAATATTTAAAAAGCAAGTAAGAACAATATAGTCGGGCAAGGCCAACTTTTGAATACCCTACACAACATTGTCTAACACAATTCTTATTTTTATTATGCAACACAAAAATTATGTCTTGTTTCTATATAAAGGCACGTTTTTCAAGTGCGTATTTATGGTGACGCGGGCCCTAAACGCAATCTAATGTAGCACAAGGTTAATTCTTACATAGGGTAAGATCCAAAAATAGGCGGAGATGGTCCAAATTTTGTAGAGTTCATTTTTGTATGAAGCTGCTATAATATTAGGGGGCCATTTTTTATCACCACATATTAAAACTTAGACTTCTCTGCTTTACAAAGGATCAATTTTCGTGAAAAGCCTTAATAGGTTAGGATCCAAAAAATCGACTTTTTCTTTAAAATTCGATCCCTGCGAAACCATCAAAAATACTTTTAAACTACGCCTATTTATTAGTGAACGAGAACGTGCATACTCTTAATTCCCGGGTTTACCTAAGGAATAGCTAAAGCAATCGTATGTAACTCGCAGAAGGGCTTAAGATAGATCCACTTTTGATTATACCGGAGAATAGAATCGTAATCTGAATTGATCTAAGCCTGTCTGTCGCTCTGATGTCGGTCCATGTAAATATGTGTTCAAGCTACAGGTCGCAATTCTTGAAATATTTTGATGAAATTTTGTACAGTGATGTGATTTGGCCCAAGGACGAACGCTATTGAAAATGTGTGGGATCGGACAACTTTCTCCACCGCTTCCCATTTAATGCCTAATACTATTAATTGTAGCATGGTGCAGGGCATTTTCTTGTGGGCCCCGGTCCACTATAGCTTTTTTGCTTTTTCTTACTATTGTTATTATAAATTATTTATAGCAAAGAAATAAAATTTAGGACTAAAATGTAATGCGAACGCAAGGGAACCAAGACTCTTTTATTAATTTTCTTTTTTAAACGCAGACTACATGGTTAGTCCACACTTTTTTATAAAGTCAAACCTCTTATGGGTACTTCTTCTAAGTTCTTCAGTTACTTTCAAGATGTACACATATATATATACATACATGTTGAATTACATATACATATATGTTGGAGGAATTTGCACAACGAAGGAGTCTAAAATTTTTACTTAGGTAAACTTTACTTAAGCACGTCTTAAATGTTGAGTTAGGGATGTATATATCTTCATATAGAAATCTTAAGTTAAGTATATATATAATCAATTCAAACATTGCTCCTCAGCTGTGATGGCAGAATTCAAAAGGTAAATAAGTTCCAGCAAATGCAGTGTTGGAAAGAAATTGAGAAATAATTCAATCGAGAGTGCTTTTAAAGCATTCAAAAGAGAAACAAACTAACTATTCGTTCTCTTTTCTTGTTTTTCTAATTAAGCGGATTTCCAACTGTGGTTTTTGTCTTGAATCGATGTACATTTAGCGGCATTTGTTTATTGTGAATGATTTGACGTCTAAGCCGATTCTGTGCTGACAACCAATAGTTGGCACCACATGTATGAATGCAAACAGCTTCGGCTTGGTAAAAAAACAAAAGAAAATATTTGGTTGGCAGGAGAAAAATATTTGTAAAGGTTGAAATTTTATCTTCTTCTAATAATTTAATATATGCAGAACAACTCAAAGGACGACGGGACCTATTAACATTTTATACATTACTTTTGTGAACTCTCTTGGAATCCATATAAACTTTCAAAGGCCTATGATTTACTTTTAGTGTTAAAAGAATCCAAACGGTTTTTTTTTTGTTTTTTTTTTTTTGTTTTTTTACTTAAAAAGAAAGGAAATTACTTTTCCTTTTTTTTTGTTTTCTTCTTTTCGAATTATTTTTGAGAACTTATTTTACGTAAACTGTTTCAAATGTCGAAGTGTGTGATGACAAAAAAGAAAATGTACCGAGAAGGAGGAGAATGATTTTGTATAGGACTTAAGTGTAAGTAAAGAGAATAAGGGCGAAAAATCAACAAATCATTAATCAATCCTTTCATGATGTGACGCGGTGCGTGTCCTTTTATGTTACAAACGAATATTGCAAAAAGAAAAAGAATTTTTAAAAACAAAAATAACAGACAAGATAGACAGACATTCTTTCATCTTCTGCTCATACGATTCCTTCGCATTTTATGAGATCTTTAAGAAACAAAAAAAAAAAAAGAAGCGCATATGAACATTAATATGTGTATAATGTAAAGTTACTCACTTATATATAATAAGAAATATGAACATCACCAAAAAGGAAAAAAAAGAAAAAATGGCGTCAATGTTGAAGGAAAAATTGAGCAGCCTACCAACGGTGATTAGATGACAGCCGTTCATTCAATTGAATGAATGAATAGATGAAATGTTTTCTATTTCATTAGCTAACTAAGAAGCCGGAGAAAATACAAAAAAAAAAAAATGGGGTAAAAGTTTACAACGGACCAGCAAACTTCACTCTTGCTTCAGGTATGTGTCGATAAAATTTTTGTTAGGGACACAATGGTAAGCGTCTTAATCAATTGTAAACGAAATTAGCTTCTTTTAGGTGCTTTTTAAGACCTTGCTTTTTATGTGGGCATATTCTTTCATTATGAAGACGCACAATAAAAACAACAAAAATCTCCCAAATTGTACGAAATACATGAGCGCGCAATGTACTATAAACGTAACTGTGCAAAAACAATTTTGTTAATGTATTTTGTTATGAGGAAGTTGTTGTATGAATAGAATCAATTAAATATATGACAGCAGACCTACATCACTGTGGCAGTCCAGGGCATCACACCACATCATTAATTACATATTTGGACTCTCATTACATTACATTATATCGTTTTTCGATTTGTCGAATTTTTATCGAAGTTTTCTTCTCACCTGCACACAAAACTAAAACAAGAACAAACTCCTCACTCATGTATTCCCATTTCCTAATAAATTATATGAAAGATCTTTTCTTCGATATATTTATAAGAATGCATACAGATATTAGGTCGTTAGAAAAGTTATAGCGATATCAAGATTATTAAGATATGCCGAGCATTTCAGAATGCGGGAATCTAAGCTCGATGATCCGAGATTTTTCATTAGAATCATTGCAAGTGTTAGGATGCAAAAAATCCAAAGCCGTTAAGATTAATTTTTATGCCAAATTATTATTATGAACGAATTTTCATCAAGAAATAATGAAGTTTACGCGGTTCAGTTTCCTTAAGAACAGCGGGGCTGTCAAAAAATTCATCATCCGATCCAAAGTTTCTAGATAAGTTTAGAATGCCGAAATACTATTATTACGCGATTTTTTTTCGCGAAATTGTAAAAGTTCGAATATTCATACCGTATACAACAAGGATATATTAAGTTTATGCGGATGTACGCAACACCTGGTGTATGTATGATCCACTCTAACTAATAGTGATCGATTCATATTCACTTTCTGAATCGATTTAAGCTTGTCTGTCACTCTGTCCGTCTTGTTTGCTTGTGTTCAATCTAAATGCCAGTCACTTACGCTTAAATTATCTATGGTATGTAGTGTTGTTATCTATACTTTTGCATCTGAAGTAGATATAAAACTAAAGTGCGGTTTCGAACACTTATCCAAGCCATTTGAAGGTCAAAGTAAAAAATGCGACACCAAAGGAATATTGTTTGATTTTATAGACGCCCGGGGACCACATCAAAGAATGATCCATAATTTCCTTATTTGTTTTTAAGTAACAGTATTTCTTTGTACATGTGATGCCTTTTAGTTTTTAATATCTTAATAAACAACAAGTCCCGCTTGTCGAGCAGTAAGTGTAAACTAAAATTTAATGATAGCTTAAGTTAAAGAACAAACACAGCCACCGCCATTTTAAAAAGACAACAAAAATCCATATTTGAAGTAGAAACTCTTTTTATATCTGCTTAAGTTGGAATACCAAGCATTTGCTGAGGGATTATTGTGCAAAGTTGCACATTATGTATGTGCATGACTATGTTTGTACTTACATACGCGCGTAATTTTACGTATCTCCACATGTTCATGTCCTACATAATTTTTTTTTATATTTTTTATTTTTTTTATTTTAGTAAAACTCTTAGAGACGAAGCAGCGTTTCAAGCCAGGCGGCTTTTAAATTGCTCATCTGCAGCTAAAGCGCACCAAATCGGAATTGAATTTTGGCATTAATTCATTAATCATTATTTCAATCATGAAATGCCACACAACACCAGAACATGGTTGAGATGGTCGTAAAGAGCGCTGATGTTGTTTTCTTCTTTTGTTTTTTTTTTTCATTTCATTTTATTTATTGTATCTTGCAGAGAAATGTAAATTTTTTTTGTATCTCTTCGTTTTTTTTTTTTCATTAACATTGTTTTTGTATTTATCGCTCCAAGAAGGGTAATACGCTGACCTTAAGGCGTACATGTTATTGGAATGAAAATGAAAAACCGCAGTTTAAAATTAGCCAAAGCCTCAACGGAAACGAGAGTCTCTCTATTTCATGAGAAGGTGCCATCTTCAAAAATATGCCTGCATTTTATATTTTTAATATCTTTTTTATATCCACCGCTACAGGATAGGGATAAAAATATAAAGTTTACTGTTTTGTTTCTTCAGTGAAATCCAGGCCCCAAATTGAATATATTCGTCGACCATATTTGGCTACCATAAGATATTAACTCTCGGCTTAACTATGGTGCTTATGTCTTTTCACTCAGTTAGTGTCATGCCTTAACCATGTCGCGCATGCCCTTGCACTCAATCATTCCCGTTGTTATGTTTATCAAAATAGCTGAATTTAGTTCCTAGGATGTCACTACTATCTCACTCACTACTAACTCACTGAACTAAAAGACATAAAAGCTCGGATATCGAATAAAATAATGGAATCCAAGTTTAGAAAAACCGCAAGCAGCAGCGCGCAAATAGCCAACAAAACAAGCTTTCAAGCGGCTACCAGAAAAAGAGAATTTCAAGACTGCTTACAAGAAAAAGACTGCGAAACTGAATTGAAAGATGTAGAAGATCGGATGGAATGCAAATTTAAAAAAATGGCAAAGAGCAGTGCACGGCTAATGGCAAGAATGTGCTAATATCTGAGAAAGGGAAAAAACTTGTGAAAACGCCATGGTCCGGCCATCCGTCCTTGCCGGATTTCCCCATCAAATTTGATCATTACGAATGTGTATTTGTCATAATAAGATACTTTACAAAATATTTTTGTCATTTTGTCGTTTCATTTGTCGTTTCATTACAACCTAATTTCATATTATCCCTGTGTTTGACGAGTGTACGAGTATATCGCTAAAGATGTGGATGCAGTTAACTGGTTCAGCAAATATTTAAGCAGTAAAAAGGAATGTATTTTTATGAGGCATATTCAAAGTAGAGGTTCTGCGGCTCTGATGGAAATTTCAATCTAACAAAAAAGAAAAAAGTTCGCTTAATCGGTGTGCCTTCAACTACTAAATTAGGCCTGGGATTCTAGAAGCATCGAGTTTTGTGTGATGGGTAAATATCTGAATGAAAAAATTCAATTTTCTATAAAATAAATGCGATCGTCTTTGGTACGTTGCTTATCGAACGTTCCCTATGATGCTCGCTTCTCTTTAGGATATTATTGTAAAAATGTGAAAATTGTCCGAGTTATTCTGTACGTCCTTTTGAAAAATTTTGTTTAGAGAAAACAAGGTTTCAAGTACCTCTCTACCACTATATACACTATATACTATATACGTTCGGAACATGCAATATTGGGACCATTAAAAATGTTGCATTAAAAATGTTACTATATACGTTCGGAACATGCAATATTGGGACCATTAAAAATGTTGCCACGCCTTTCTGCATCTTTTTCTAGTTTTTCAATTATCTACCATTCTTAACTGTTCAAGAGATCATTTAAGACTATAAAAAACAAGCAAAAACCCTATAGTCGGACACAGCCCACACACCACACACTTCGCCTAATACAGTTACTCATACAGTTACGTCTTTAAAATGATGTCGTTCGATTTGAACTACTCAATAGCGTTCGGCTTTTGACTGGAACATGTCGGACAGGCGCACGTACAAGCTGTGTGTTGCATAAACCCGCAGAAACTACATATACTTTACATACTTTTTATATATTTTACAAACTTTGATATACTTTTACAACAAGTGGTGTAGGGTGTAAATCTTTTTGGTAAGTCTTAATTCTATTCCTTAAACCTTAAGCGTAATAATGCGCCGCCAACAAATTAGCTTAAATGCCAGGTCAAATAATACACTAGAACTCTTAGCACTGGACCGCGGATTAATCACAATTTTCAGTTGTAAGAGTTTTTATTATTTAGACACAATTCGAGATCTTTCGCTTCCCCTGTCTACTCCACCAATTACTTAGTCTATTACTTAACTAATATTTCGTAACTTGGACAAATTACTAACACGATTACTTGAACATATTAATAGTTAGTCGCCCAGTTAGTTATGGTCATACGTTGCCGTTAACATTTAACTTCCGAAATCTTTCCATTTATATATATAACAAGACATTATATATTATATATATAATCTGATAGGCATAAGATATTACATACATATTTTACATACTTATTTTAGATGAGCATGAAATCCAAAGTTTTTCATTTATAGTGAAAAGGATTATTTGGGACTACACCTAATCTATTAAAACATTTTTCTAGCAAAATTCAAATGTTGTCCAAAAAATATATATCGGGTATAAAAATAAATAAAAACTAAAAAGACTTTAGAACTTTATTGCTTGCGAATCCCTGAGATGGTAATGAATGAAAGCGAAAGGAAGCAGAAGAATAAGTAAAGAAAAAGACGAAAAAAAATATACGCATAGAGTACATCATAAAAGTGACTTTAATCAATATGAAAATTCCCTACGCCTTTCAATTTTATCCAACTCCTGCAACTGTGACTTGATTACAAACGGTGTAAGCGAAATAATTGCTGCATATGCCTGTAGGTACAGATTTGGTAAAATAATTTCAATCTTTTTTTCGTTTTTGGCAACAAGATACTTATTCCCTATCAATTTGATATCAGCTGAATTAATATTGTACAGTACGTGCACTGGCACTCGATGACGGGAACAGACATTTATACTCAATCACAGTTGTCAGCATGTCGTTCTTGTCGAACACAAAATCCCTAACTGACAAAAGACGAATTTATCTACACACAACATGTTAACAAACATAAATAGATAGACAGACGGACAGACAGACAGACAGATAGACAGACAGTCAGAGAGTTTGCAAACTTAGACACAACAACACTTAACGATTTCTAAATATCTTCTAGTTAATTAATATGATAAATTCTTTGATGAGCGCATCTCAATAAATCGTGTCACACTCGTCTCTATTGAACTTTTCCTATTCAACGCGTGAACATAAGAAAATATTTACACAGCGATAGCTTTTTGCATATTCGTTTGTATGTTGGTGAAGCGGGAATTTTTCAAGTGCTGTAAACTAACAGCGCATAATCCCGCAAAAATCCCTTAACGTTCTATGAGTTAATGATTAAAACCAGCTAACACACGATTTTCTAAGTAATATAGAGCATCAGAGTTATATTCATTTTCAATACCTAATGTTTCAAGCTTCCATTGTGTGCACATTGAAAATTTTTAATATTAAAGTGCATACTTATAGATATGTATGTATTTCAGAAAGAAAATTCCTACATACTGTACACATATAAATGTGCGTGTGTGTGTGTGTGTGTCGTTTTCTTTAATATTTCTTATGCTGATGAGTAGCTTAAATCAACAAACAAAGAAGGAAATGGAGAGTCAACAGACAATACAGAGCTAGGGGTTCTTGTATATGTATTTACATTATATCTGTTTATGTGTATAGACTTATAAAAGAAGGTTTTATATATATACATATATATAGCTAGTGTTATATATATATATATATATATATATATATATATATATATATATATATAGTGTTAGCAAATCATTAATCAAAGTTGTGCAGCAAGTGAACTTCCTTTGCCGCTTGACAGTCGCAACTGATTGCAAGAGTTTGTGTATAGGAACTCTTAAAATTGTACATGTATATGTGCGGTATGGATATGTTGTGAAGCCCACCCTACATAAAATGTTCAAGGCAGACATATTGTATTGCTTGTTATTCTTTCCTTTTTATTTTGTTTTTTTTCTTATTTATGTGTGTGTTCGTTGGTCACATTCTACAGAAAGCAACATTCGCTGTCATGTCAATCATGTGATCAGCACCACGCTGAATTATTCATCTTTCTACAGTTTGGTCTTTTAAATTTCGTCTTTTTTTCTTTAATTCTACATAAAGTACAAAATAAATATAGTGACGTTTTTTAAGCAATGACCGTCATGTGCTAAGACCGAAAGTTCTCCTTTATACGAATAAATTTTTACCTTTACCTATACAATCGAAATATGGAAATTCCATAAAGCATCCTTAATTTGTAATGTCTGTCTATCTAACTTTCTTTCCGTCTTTGGCTGACGCTTCCGCAAATCTCGGATATTGAGAAAATTTAAACTTTAATGGGAGCTCGATATGCGTTCACTGTTGCTGACAATTAAAAGATATTTTAAAACTGAACGCAAACATATATACATATACATATCTACAAAGAAAATTTATATTAAGCCTATTGAAGAGCTCGTTGCGAAAATTGTCCCTCTTTCACAATTAATGCGTTTGCAATTAACAGAATTCTGTATATTCGCTTGAAGTGACATTTGACCGAACCTGGGTCCACGATGAATGCAGCCTTTTTCTTAATGTACGACATGGATGTAAATGCATTTTCATTCCTTAAATATTCCTCTTAAAATGTTTGTTGGAGAATACTGTCGTACTTTATAGTAAGTGCCCCCTTGTACTTATATTTAATAAATCCTTATTTATTTTGACGCAGTTCCTATTGAGCGAAGGATATATATATATATGTATATATATGTATATATATATTTTTGTTTTCTGCTTTCTATTGACCTAATGACTTTTTCATAACTGTTATTGAAAAATAAATCACTTAACTATCGATTAATTACTATTGGAGTTGTTTTTTTTTCTTCTTCTTCTTTTATTGGTAGTCTATTCCATTCTATGATGGATGTAACATAATGTGCGCGGCTTGCCGCTGGGTGGCATTTATTGTAATTGTTTCTCTATTAAGTTTGCATTTCTAGTGAACACAAATGCAGTGGACACGTCATCGATTGAAAAGGATCATTAAGTAAATAGAAAAGCAATTAGGCTTTTCACTGACCAAGCCGAATAAAGGGCTGTTCCGCGAACGGATGCTTAGTCATATAGGAAAGAGTTAATTGAAAAAATTCCATATGCTAAATAGCTTAAAGAATATTGAGCTTTTACCAGAGATGAAATTTCGCGTACTCATACCAATCATTTAATTCGCTGCCGTATGTTCTCTCCCTTACAAGGCTCTATACACTTTTTTTGTTAACAAACTCGCGGGCGGGTTAGAATTATTTTATACAATTCTTGCAATCTTGCGTCATTTTTTTTTTGGGGGATATTTTAGGAATATTCGAAATTTTTTGTGTTTTGTTTTTATTGTTAAGAGCCAACGATTCTGCACATCATACGGGATCTCAAAATATTAAATGATACAATTGAATAACAGGAAACAAGTCCAGCGTGTTCAGTTAGTTTAACTAAATCTGATTTCATTTGTTCAAAAGGCTTTAATGGAGACTTTCGTCGTTAAGGGTCAAGGTTGTGGACAAATGAAAAAGGGAACGGTTTTAATAAAATAAACCTCTTAAGGTCTTAAATAGCCTCTACTACCTCTCAGGCTATGGCCCCATGCTCTGTCTTTCTACCTTCACTTCTTTTTCCGTTTGCCTCGCCACGCTTATACACGTACATCTCTTGAGTGAGTGATCGTTTGAAAAAAATGAATTTATAAATAGACGAACGGAATGGGATATAAAATGAGGAGAATATTCATTAAAAACTTTTTTGTTTTTTGTACAAAACACATAATTTTTTATACTCTCTTCCCCGCCCCTCTTCTTATAATTGTTGTTATTATTAATTTAGTCACAGCAATAAATTCGAAGACTAAAATCTTACAGCACTGGCATCTAAATTTTAGTGGAAGCTCTGCTGCACTTGAGACTTCAACCACGACCATTGAGTTGTTAGACGAAATCTTTTGCCTACTCGTCTGCTCAGGCGGATCCCGCTCTGAAAGAACAAGGCTACTTTGTAAATGCTCTTCTTTTCCTCTTAAATAATCCGTGAAAAGCTTTATTGTAAAAGAGATTTGTTATGTGGCTCAAAAAGTCTGTTATGCGGATGGACAGTTAAAGCCCGCTCAAGTTTGGCTCTTCGTAATGCACTATCATTCATTTATATCCTTGAATGGTAGCTAATAGATGGCACGTCATGCTATCGAAGAAGGAAGATGGCTAAGTCCATTAGCTTCGAAATCATGGGAAAAGTTACAAATTTATTTGACATTTATTGAGAGAAGTCGAGAAAATAAAACAGGTTTTCTAGCTTCCTATAGTGGCATAATAAATTTGTCAGATCGAAGTCCCTTTATGTCGTCTATTTTTCTGTTCACATGCCCACATGTCTATATATATATATATATATATATATATATATATAATTATATGATTATATTAATTTTAAATTAATTTTTAAAAATAAATAAATTCCTTTGAAAGTGAGTTATATTTACTAAAAGTACACTTTAAAGCATGACCATAAAGTTTACCGTAAGCTAATAAAGAAACCATTTTTTATATGAAATTATTTATTCATTTTATATAAATGCCGCGTAGTCCACAATATATCCGATATAAAAATATTAAATTTTAAATAGGATGATAATAACATAATGCACGTCATTACAGAGCGAAAAACAATTGATGCGCAAACAATTAAACCAATTACTACATGTGCACGTAGATACACGAAAAAAAAAAAGCAACTTTTTATGTACAAATAATAACAGATCCGTACATATGTGTTATATATATGTACAGCAAAAAGTAACATGTGTTACTGGTGTTATTAACCAGAAGAAGAAAAATAAATATTAATAATGCAAGTCAGCAAAATGTCTGCAGCGTAAAGTTTGCTTTTTATTCGTTTCATTACTCAACAGTAGTAGTAGTAGTAGTAGTAGTTTAAGCGGCAACCTGCAATTATGTGCGAGCACAAATATGCCAAAGATTCGGAGTGAAACGAAAGGAAGAGTAAATCGCGTTGAATACTAAGATCGATCAAATCATTTTTTCCATATCCATATACTTTTCTTTTACTTTATAACATTATTGCATTTTATTTACCTGAAGAAGCTTTCCGCGGGACAAACAAATAAGCAAACAAAAAAAAAAAAGCAAAAAAAAACAGCAAAAGATGTGAAAGCAAGCACGACTCCCTCCTTCCATCGCTTTCTTGCTTGAATAAATAAAACAAAATATTGAAAATAGGCGGTCTGATGTCAAACTTGATATATCTAAGCACGTTCATGCGCGCACCTCTGCACATATTCTATGGCTGATTTCACACTGTGAAGCCGATAATCTCTTACAAAAACCTATACAGTGAAGTGAACTTAAGCGGAACAACCTTTAATACAGATTTACGCTCTTCAAGCAACAACCGTTTAAAGTTTTAGAAATGCGGTTAATAGACGCAAAGTCATCCTCTGGTATGGCAATGCACATGTTGCAAGAGTTGTCAATGATGCACTTTGCACGTTGCACCCTGAATGGAATGGAAAGCACTGCCGCTCTTAACAAAGCGTCTTCTCATTGCCATTCGTTTATACCGACGAAGTATAGTGTGGCTAGCACGTTGTTCCGAAATGCTGAAGAAGTGCGAAAGTGGGCCGATGATTGGATCGCTGCCAAACCAATATCATTCTTTCGACAGACTACCGCTATGTTCCCGCGGAAAGGTGGAAAAAGGCTGTAGAAAATTATGGAAAATATTTTGATTAAACAGATTGAACCAATTTTTCTCAATAAACGCCCTTTTCAAGTGAAGAAATGAAGAAATGATCAACATACATTCAAGCACTTAATGCATATTTTTGGGCAATGAAAAGTTGACTTTTTAATACTGTTTTCTCAATCAAGCGAAAAGTGTACACAAAGTATTCCAAAGATTTACTCAAAATCGTATTACTAAAGCAATTGTTTTTATGTTAAACGTCTAGCATATCTCCGTGATTGCGACTTCACTGTAAAATTGTACGAGATTAAAGGAAACTTTCATATAACTTTAAAGGAGGGGTGTGTTTTCTCTAAACTGTTTTCTCTTTCAATCTCTTAGTATTCTTATCTCACTTCAATATACAGGGATATGTACTCAGCAATGGTATGCAATATGGTGGCTTAGTTCGAATGTTAAAAAATTAATGGTTCGAGATGAAAGAGAGCTACAATGTTGTTTCGAACGTGCTTAACCATACACACGACGGCACACATATATGAGTTATGTGTAGATGGGTGTGTATACAACGCTCATTTTAACTACAAGCACAGACGGCAGGGAACTACCTTTTCTCATCCAAACTACGGGATTAATATTAAAACCAGTAAATCAAGATTTGAAAATAATAAGACAACAAAGAAAGTAAAAAAGAAAAAAAATACCAATGAAATCAATAAAATTTTGTAAGATTGTTCTTGCTATTCGCACTACTACTGATGCAATCCTGCATTACATTGTTGCCTTCAATGGCAGAGAATGAGCGACTAGCATACTGTGACTGGTTAAATGGATGACTAGGGGTTTTTTTTTCTTTCTTGAAATGAGAAGCACACACAGTTGTTAGGTCGTGTATGCGAGCGAGTAACTGTGCGAATGCGTGCGCGAAGCGAACAGGTTCGCTAGCTAGTGTTTTTTAACTCTCGCACATAACAAAAGAACGTCTTGTCACGAACAGAACGAACGGATCGTAACGATTTATGAAAACGTGAAATGTCTAATTAGTGTGTTGTTGTACATATATACATGGGCAAGTGTTTAACGATAATTGTGCAACTGTGAATTAACTCAATTTAGAATTTTTGTCGGCGGCGTAAATCTATCCGCGTGAAATTCGAGCGTGTTTTCGGTTCTCTTTGCGTACTTTCTACTTCTATTTAAAAAATCTAACAAAAAAACAAAAAAAAAAATTGTAGTTTATATGTATGTATGTGAAAAAGTTTCATATTTTGTGTATTGGGCATATTAATAAAACAAGAAATAAAAAAAATTCGACTAAAAATATATGAAATCTTGGATGAGCAAATAAATTAAGAATAAATGGAAAAAAGGAAAGTGTTTATATATAAATAAAATAAAATTGAAAGCGATTATTTAAAGTTTCGCAAACAAAAAAGAGGGAAGAGAGAAAACAGCAATAAGTGTAAATATTTAAAATTTAAAAAACGATCGCATATAAATATGAGTTCATTTCTAATGGGATATCATCCTCATTCCTCGCATCATGTTCAAAGCTCTATGAGTATGAATAGTGGATTAGATCCGAAATTTCCGCCAGTAGCCGATGATTATCATCAATATAATAACCATTACTCGATGACTGCTAGCACAGGGCATATGATGTCTGGCAGTAGTAGTGCGATAGATGGAATGCCGTCGCATACTCACGCTACGCATACAGCAGATATGGTTAACGATTATATGGCAGCAGCGGCTCATCATCATAGCTCAGTCAGTCATTCACACCATCCGCATACGCATCACCATCATCATCACCATCATAACAATAGTGGTCTTTCTGGTCATCCTCAGAATCCGAACTATACCAACTATGTCGCTTCAAATCCTAGCCATCATCAAAGTCTTGGATATTATAGTCATCATGCGGCCGCCGCAGCAGCAGCGGCTGCTGTGCATCATGCTCCCGAATACATACCAGCCGGAGCCGTTCATTCTGATCCAGCGGTTACCCTTGGTTCAAGTACGGCCTATGCCGCACCATTAACTTCGCCTTCTGGTAATGGTACACCGACTGCCTCTAATGTATATTACAGTGGTTATTATGGATCGGGTGGCAGCGTTGGTAGTACCCATTCGCAGGCCCATTCCCCACATTCTCACATGATGGATATTCCACTTCATTGTTCCTCAACTGAACCGCCCTCTAACACGGCATTGGGATTACAAGAATTAGGTACAATATATGCAAAAGTAATGCAGATCCAAACATGATCATCACATATTTGCTTGCTTTTGATTTCAAATTCTATTATCCGGCTCTCTTTACACTTACACTTGATTGATTTCGTATTCTTTCTTCGTCTTTTTTGTTTTTCTCGTTATTTAATGCTTTTTAGTCATTTTTGATGTGCGTATTGTGAAAGGTTTATTTATCAAAAGTCCGCCCTCAGTTGAAAAAATTTTGAAAATTCAAAAAAGGGAAAATATTTTAGCTCATGACGAACATCCCACCCGCCCTCCCTGACGTCTATCCTACTGAGTAGTCGGGAGTCGCCCTGAAGTTGTCTCGAAAGAGCCATAACGGTGACCACATTGCAGGAAAAGTTTTTAGGGTTCTCCGTAAGGCCAGCAGATTTTTTATCTGTTTTTTTGAAACCTTCGTCAAATGGATATTATGACGACCTTTGAAAGGCAAGACAGAACGTGTGTGCTGCCAGTAATTAACAGTAATGCAAATTGATGTGAAGCGTGAAAAACAGTCTTCTAACACGTTAGGCTAATTTTAGAAAAAATATTTGAAAAACCTTCGTGAACCGTGTAATTCAGAAAAATTGGAAACACTAAAAAACAACAACAGTACGGTGGATGGAATTTTGGACATACTTGAACACATATTGTATTTCATTTGTATTTAAAAGACGAAGCATAACAGAGACTAGGTAAGCCTATGTTGAGTCAAGTGTAGAGTTGTGCGAAAGTCCGCAAATACATAAAAACTTATTCCCTACGAAGACAAGAGAGAACAAATATTCTATTCTAATCCCCCCTTTCACCCAATGGACACATAAAATGACCCAATCGAAAAGTTATAAATAAACAAAATTGCGAAATATTTAAGTAAAAGATTGGCTCTCTAAGATAAATGCAACTCAAACGGAATCCGAAGATGCATCTCGCTTTGGGGTTTCCTCGTAAGTTACTTTAATAAAACGAAAACTAACGCAACCTAAACCTTGCGAAGTAAGTCAGTGGAGATTATTATTTTAGTGGATCATTTTAAATTTGAATCTATATCTCCTACAGATAGTGGGTTGCTAACAAGTTATAGCTTTCTTTTCTCTAATTGTTTCAACTAATTACCCAGTTAAGCTATTAGGTTAAGTAAAGTTTCAAGAAATTGATTCAAAACCTTAGGCTATTCGTAAGTCACCTTAATATCTCGACGTTACATACGGAAAGAACAACTACTTCGCCTTCATTTCTACAGTCGGCCGATACAGGAATATATAATAATGTATATGCGAACTATTAGTAACTCTTCTCTTAATTGTTCTGGAATAACCGCAGATTGGCGACGTGATTCACCCCTGATTAGAAAAATGCTATTTTTATATATATTCTCAAATACATAGAGTCATCATAGTTCGGCACAAAGTAGAAAACATTTTTTGCCTATCCACTCACACAATCGTTGAACCGAAAAGCTTATATATATATTTTTTAAATACTAATGGATATTTATGATTGCATGTAGACTCATAACGGCTTTCTTTTAGTATCACTTTTCGCTTTCATTGCGAAAGAATTGTTAATATTTTGCGTGTTTGGAATTTTCGCAAAAAAAAAAGAAGTAAATAATAAACAAAAAGAGAAAAAAACGAAAGACATTAAGGTTGGGATGGACATTTTAATACCGACATCTTATTTAAAATCAAGACGGCTCTAGAGATATCAAATTGGAAATATGTTGTAAGACAGTTCGCCACCCGCACAGCGCCTATGTCTGGTTAATATAATAGCATTCGCATACACGCACACAGATCCGCCTGAGTGGCCGAGTAGGTGGTAGGTAACCCATTGTCAGATTTTTTTATTTTACAAGTGAATCACATTGCAAGCATTGGCACTGCAAGCAAACATTTTAGATCATCTCTTTGAATCTACAAGTTATTGAAAGCTCGTACTTGTAATTTAAGCAGATGTGCTTTTTCGAAGCGTGCCGTACTCATATCGTACGAAGGCTTAACCAATTTTATATATTTCCATACAAAAACAGCCTAAGCCCTGCCACAAATTTTATTTTTATTTATTTAAAAACAATTAATAAAATATTCAATGGGAAGCCGATTATTTGTATAACAAAATGTGTTTCTTTTTTTTTTCTTTTAGGTCTAAAATTGGAAAAACGTATTGAAGAAGCTGTACCTGCCGGACAACAATTACAAGAATTAGGTATGCGACTGCGATGTGAAGATACGGGATCGGAGAATGTGAGTGGACTAGAGCATGCTAAAAAATCATCAGATCATTGGAAAAATTTGTTAATTTTAGGATGATATGTTAGATGAAGATCGTTTGATGTTAGACCATTCACCGGATGAATTAGCATCAAACGGCTTAGATGACGATTTGGGAGATTCAGATACAGAAGATGATATGATGGGAGAAACAACAGACGGTGAAAGAATTATTTATCCATGGATGAAGAAAATCCACGTCGCAGGTGTCGGTAAGTTTACTATTATTAATAATCTCACAATCATTTACTAAATAACCCAACATTAACTCTGAGACAACGTCGGCACTGAAGCTTTTCTTTCTCTCAAATAGGTACACAAATGCTTTTCTTTTAAGTGATGCGATGATTTTTCACGCGGCACTTTTTTCAATTATAGAGCAAATAACGGAAGCGATAAACCATTTTATAGATGAGTTAAAACCAAAAATCCATAGAAACCCGAAATGATTCCTTTTTCTATTATTCAAGTTAGTGAACATTTACTAGCGAATAAAAGTGTATTATCACGAAGTATTTCCTTCACTTGCTTGCTACCTCCAAAATAGTTACACATATTCTATGACTGAAGATGCAAGACAGGGTCACATTCAGCGAAATATATTTTACAATTTTTTATTTTTGGGCTTTAACTAACTCGTTAGACGGAAAACAAAACAATATTTAAATTAGTACGTAAGATTGTTCTAGATAGTACGTAAGAAGTTTCTAGCTTGCTATTTGCTGAACTTTAGATTCCTAAGTATAACAGAGGCACATGCAGCAGTTTTTCCTGCTCTCTATTTTTTTATATTCTTCCCTTTTCTGAACCTATGCCCAAATTCCACTCTTGTCATTTATTACCCAACTTATCAATTTTTTCTTATCAATCTTTTATATTGACGGTCTTAGGCGGTAATTTACATTTTCAAAGACAAGACTACTGCTACGCTCGCATCTCCTCTGTTAAATTTTCTTAGTAGCAAGTTTTTTTCTAATTTTGCTTTTCATAGATTTTCAGGGAAATTGTTTGTTAAAGAATTCAGATTGATATAGGTGTGTGCAGCTATTCGGGGTTGCGTGTAGCTGTTTGGGTTTACCGCCAAAACAATTTTTGTTTTTTTACTTTCTATTTGATTTGCCAGAAAATTCAAAGCGATATGTTTCATAACTCGTTAGTACTTTAAAATCTGTCAAGATTAACAAAGCCGGACGCACGACAACGACTAATATATTTATTTGATTGTCCCTAATGATTAATCTAAAAATTATTTGCCGCATTATGTACAGTTAGATGGTAAACTTTAAAATATAGGAATAATCCTTCAGCAACATTTTTTTTTTACACTTTTATCGCAAGAATGGAGTTACAGACAAAAAACCTTTAATTTAAAATAAGAATGTTTCGAAACTTTTCTTCCAATTCCTTGCATGATAGTTTCACCATTTTCAAATAGTAATAATATTCTTTATTACACCCTTCATCAGTTGTGGTACAAAGTTTGGTATTAGGTTTTGTACGAATGTATGCGATACAGACGTATATCGACCCACCTTTTATTATGGCGTGCTTGCCCTTCTGTTCGTCTGTTTCCACAATTTTTAAGTGAAATTGATTAAGTTTGGCAAACAGCAAACGCGGTTGAAAACGATTCGGATCCCACCCACTTCCCATATGCGGCCTTAATTCATAAAGTCGTTATATGAATAACTTTAGGATATTTGCCCGTTACCGTAGCGTTTTTGCTTTTTATTGCATTAATTTACTAAGAAAATTATTATATATACATATATATATATATATGTATATATCATATCATATCATATCATATATATATATATATGTATATATCAGTTTAAAATAAATCATATAGAAACTCACCCATAGCTGCGTTTAATCGGCCACTGTTTGTATACGATATTTACATGTGATTTTAATAATATTACTTTTTCATAACTTAATTATTTTACTGGCCCATCAGCTTTAACTTTCATGTTTAACAAATCATTTTCAAACCATTTTCATTTACAAATTGAAACATCGAACTAACCGAACCGAAACCTAACCCAGCCGAATTAAACAAACTCGTTACTATTACAACAAATTCACATATCATATGAATGTATTATGTACCCTACTACCAAATGTAATCAAACCCTATTGCCCTCATATTAAACACATAAAAATATATTTTCGCTACTTTGCAGTCACATACACACGGACATAATTATAAACACTAACCACCTAAAGCTTTGATTTATTTGATGTTCTGTTACGATTACTTCTCTTTTTTATGCTCATCTTTTCATTAATCGTTAGCACCGTCAACTTTAATAAAACGTATTTATTACTAATTTTTTTTTAAGTTTTCAATACTAAAAATTTTCTATTAAAAACAAAAATTAATTGCTTACATTTTGTAGGCATTTACCATAGTAGAAAAAGTACGTATGTAACGGTGCTCTAACTCACTCTTAGTAACTGAAAACAATAACAACAACGATAAGCCGTTATTTTCGTTTCCTATTTTTTTCTTTAGGGTGAAATTGTAACTCTAATCTGTAATTACCTCAATTCCTACAAATTATTATCATTTCCTTCCTTTTCCATTTGCTCGACTTTTAACTTTAAGCCTGGCAACTCTAACGATAAACCTTAAATTGTCGCAAGCGGCTCAACTTCGAAAAATTCAATTTAAGTTTTCCCTTTAAGAAACCCATTCAATTGCGTGCATTTCACATTTAATTTAAATTTTAATTATTATTCATTACTTTTCTAACATTTTGCACATCGGCTCACGTTTTTTAATGACTAAATTTAACGAAACACTTTACATTTCCTGTACTTGTGACCGAATTAAATGAGCGCATTAAAGAAACTAATAATTTGCACACACACTTGTAACAACGAGTAAGAATACAAGAAAAAAAACGGGAAATTTTCTACGAATTGAAACGAAAGCTTCATTCTGCTCTCGAATGTGGAAAGATCCGATAAACCGACTTGTTGCATAAGTTTTATACTACTTTTGTTTGAAAAGGAATTTATTGGGATTTTTTCTGTTTTGTTAAATTTCCCTTTTGGTAGGAAATGGAAATTTAGACAAGTAACTATTCCTTGTTTTTTCTTTTTGCTAAAGGAGTTTAAATCACTTTCTGCATTTTTTGAGATTTTATACCGATCATCAAAGGATGAGGGTTATAAGTGAATTGTCAAGAAGGAAGCTTGAGAGGCCCGACATGTATGTATATTCTGAACCAACATCAAATTCTGAGTCAGTCTACATAATCTCTATTTTAAACAAAAAGTGGTGCTATCGTCCCTAAATTTGGCAGAAACATTGAAAGTTCTTGCGTGTAGATTGCTATTGAAACTGGTTCAAAGCAATCGAAGAACAGTCTTGCAGCATTACGTAAACCGGGAACACCTATGTTTTCCAAAAGTAATAAAAAATTGTTTTTTTTGCTCATTACATCTAAACGACAGCAGATAAATGTACAATAATTTGAACGTATATTCTATGAACGATATTGCATAACCTGTACAAAAAAAGAGGAAAATTTACACTACCACCCAATATTATATGGTATCAAAATTTTACTTTTTTCTTTAAGTTTTATAACGCGCAGAAGTAATCTCGAATAAACCACAAAAAATATATAAATTCTCGGCCAGTTTCAAATTCTGAATGCACCTACGCTTGTATATCTGCTCATCTGTTTGTCTGTCTGTCTGTCCGTATCCATGATGAATGAAGATATCGCCTGCAAATTTGTAACAGAATCGGTCAACCTACGCCTACGGTTCGCCTGCGACGCTCACACGACTATATAACCAAAACTGTCGACGCTTTTGTTTTCCGTTTCTTTTGCTCGTTGCTCATAAGCTACGACGGATACACGATATAAATTTCCACTAAATTATGCTACAAAAATAGATAAAATCAGCCACGCCCACCCAATGTTATGGAATATGCTAATTTACATTGGCAATCCAATATAATTTTTGTCCTTTTTTCTATTTCGTTCATTTCCTTTATGGTAAGAAAGGAAAATTTAGAGAAGCAACTATTGGCATTTTTCGCGGAAGCGGAACGTAAATTATCCTTTGTATACTTCAGCAGGATAAGTACAAGTGTTATGCACTTATACTTGATTCCCTCGTTAGCAAACACACAAACATGCATAATATTTATGGGATTTGTAAAATGAGATCTCGTATCATTCAATATTGAAACAAGTCCGAAATAGACCTTAACGCTAAACGATTGTCACAAGAGTACACTCGTTAATTGTAGGAATCAAAAATAAGAAACTTTTTACTACTATAAAATACTTCATATATCTGTATATATATGCCCAAGAAAGAGCAAGAAGAGGAGAAAGAGCAAGAAGAGGAGATAGAGTGTGTGAGAGAGAGAGAGAGAGAGAGAAAGAACTTCTAAGACATTCATTTGAGTTGTGTGCGTTCATGACAAATGTCATAACATTAACATCGAATGACACGGCTCATCTATCACTCAGCTGGCATCATCGTTATTGAGTTTATTGTTAGGTAAATTAATCTAAAATTAAGATTTAAGTTCCAGTTACTGTTACTATATCATACCCTTCTTTTAGACAGCGGCAGAGCGGCAGATTCTACAACAAGAATTTATCTCAGCATTACGTTAGACTATGCGATGCTATTGCTTGTGTCTCATTGCATTTGCGTTCATTGCCATAGTCAATGTGAAACTTTTTTCAGATTTAATTGATATGCTGAATATACCTAATGGCTTGATGATAAAGACATTTCTAATATTTCTGAAAATAAACGAGTTACTGTTGTTGTTGTCGTTGTTGTTGTTGTTGTTCTTTATTCATGTCTTTTAGGTAGCGTAGAGAGCTCATCTTAAGGAATTTCTATTTACATACGAGCGTATAAAGATATATAAACAATTAATTACATGTTTACCTATAAACTTACATGTGTTCAAAGTCGAATGCTACGATTACAAGCAATTTAAAATCAATTAATCAAAACCCCTAAAAAAAGCAGAGTTGTTTGCTTTATTAAAAAAAAAAAAAAGAAAAAAAAAACGCATGTTATCTACACGAGTGTAAAAATAAGTTTATAAAATTTTTGTCCGTTCATCAGATGGCTTAGAGTTGTTTGTTGTTGTTTTTTTTTTTATTTTTTGTTTCCTTGCTAGCTTAATATTCATTAACGCTCAAATGCATTCGTCACCTAAATGCAGTTTTATATGACATGACAATGCAGGCATACATATGAATATGTTTGCATAGAAATATTTATATGTATACAATATTGCATGTTTTTATAACTGACCACATTGATCACTCCTCTAAAGCTTTGATTACAGTAATTATTTTTCTCCATTGCTGTAGGCTCTTTGGCATTGAATAATTGCGTGTTAACTAACTTTAAAAGCATATGTTTTATGATCATTCAGTTGATAAATATGACACATGCCAATAACTATATAAACTTTCATTATAACTTAATTATATATATATATGGATATATAAGCGAGGTGTGAAACAAAAAAGGCTCTCCACACAAAATGTGATTTAATTGCCGGATAATTAAAATTAAAATAACTAACTTGTCCTCTTAGACAGACAGAATAGGCAAGCGATAGTTAGAATGAACTACAGCGGGGAATGCTTCAAAGTAATGCTATGCATTTTACGGCCCAAGGACGGACACTATTTACAATGTTTCTCAGTCCCTTTCAATATAAAGCCTTATTTGGTAAAGTTTCCTATATGAATAACGGTGTTAAGCGAAGTTGTATAGAGTATTTAATGGTCGGCCGCGTCCCAACATAGTGTGTTCACATCGTGGGATCATTTAGCGGCGAGTTAGATGTAATCTATTGAATTTAATAAGGAATACATGTGTCGCTCCTTGGTTCTGGAACTTTCCAAGTTTAGAGCGTTTTAATAATAAGTAAAAATAGTCGAAAAGTGAGGTTAAGTTAAAAGGGAATTTGGGATTCACAGTTGCAACGCTTTTATTTGCACGGCACGAAGCCGTGAAACACTCTTTTGAAGAATAATCATCTTAAGCTAGGCATCAGTCAACAATACCACCCGAACAGTCGGCGTACCGAAAGGTTAACCGAAAGATCTTCGAAATGTGTAGAGGTATGTTAGACTTAGCAGATTGATATCAAAAAGAACTCTAATCGCTTTGCAATCGAGTTGTTATGTGATTTCCATCTATTGATGACCAATTTGATGGTGATTTGTACTGAACCAAAGATTGATTGTGTAAGGTCTCTGAACGGCATTTCTTACATAAGACATAAGAGAATAACATTTTGTTTTGTTTTTAATTCTTCCAATCGGTAATACATCGGTTTTTATGAAAAACTAATTTTAGAAGATTTGCAAGTTAATTATCACTGACGTCAAAAGTGCTTCATGACGAATTTAAATTAAATTAAATTCGAATTGAATTAAGAGCAGTGTTAAAGTTTTAGTGACCATATGGATGTTTCCCACCGTTTGTTCCTATTAGAGTCGTGCAGTTGACCAACTTTACTTTACCATACGAATGTTAAAAATTGCTACTAAGAATAAATGCAAGGCTCACGATTTTTTAATTTTAAGCGTTCTTTTAATTACAATCAGAAGATGGGAGTAGAACGTTTTATATTCACTTTTGTGTGGCCATTAGAAATACGTGAAATTGTTCAACATGGAATGGAGTAGCGGGCCTTTGTTTTTTGAATTTTGCCGTTCGGTCAATTTTCTTAAACTTTTTTCTTATAAAAAGTCGCAGTTTCGTGTTCGTGTTACAATTTCTTTAAGCCTCATCTTAAATAAAAAAAGAGCACTAGAATATAGTTAAAAATTGAGGGTGCTGTGTTAGTTAGTTTGTCAATAATGAGCAAAAAACCACTTTTTTGTTGATTAGCAAAACCAGAGGTGTTCTCAGTTTACGTGGTGCTGTGGGCCCGTCCTTCGATCAATTTGGGTCATCTTCAGTATCAAGCCATGTACAAGACGTTTCAATATTTCTAACTAATGTAAAGTCGATAGCTTTATATTTTACAGCAGGCATTACGTAAACGGACAGACGGACATGCTTCCGTCTGGGTTTTGCAAGCGTTTTGACAACATGATTATATGAAAGGATAGTAAGCTAGAGAGCTAAGACGTATAAAAATTTTAAACTGAACAACTATCAGTATAGGAGTTCTATAAAAGGAAACCTAATTCACCTATTAAAACCGTGCCCGATCGAAAAAAAGGGGTTTAATGTGCTTAAGTGACGTATAAACTCAATTTTACTTTTATGTTGTTACTACTGCTTATGACGACCTTGAATTTACTTTCAAGTGGCGGTGTTGGCCCTCTGTGTAAAATAAAGAATTTAAAGTATAAAGCAAAACAAAAATACATCTACGAGCGGCCAATTTATTATTGTTTTTGTTTTCATGAAACGAACATAACTTTGTATTCGAATTCACGAGTGCTTAGCGCTTTTTTTATTTACTTTAGTACTGAATGTTGTTACAGTATTTTATTTCGTTATTCTTTATTTTTATTATTGTTGATCAAAAACTACCTAAAAACGGTTAAAGAACTAGTTAAACCTGAAAAATTGTTCTACCACTCCACTAAGCTTATGGTTATACGTATGAACTACTGCGACGTTAAGTGGCTAATTTTCTTCTTTTTTTTTTTTTGTTTGTTAGCTAATGCCGGTAACTTAAGTACCTTACATAACGTCATTCTTTGAATAGAAATGAAGAAGAACTAATTAGCAAATTGATGATGAATCTAATGATAATTTTCGGTGAATACAAATATATTATGTCTACACACAAACGAACAAAGTTAACTTAAAGACATGAATGGCTCTCGGTTACTTCGCCACAGCAACATTGAATACATTTAGTAATGCGAGGGAATTGTAGTGACTGCTCCAATGCTTATAATTCATTTCATCTGTCATAAATGCAAACTTCTTAATTTTCAGCGAGTCATTGTGTTGTTTGTGGCAATTTACTTATTTATTTATTTATTTGTTCATACATGTCTTTATTTTCGTTTGTGTATGAGATTTAGGTTTTTGTTCGATTTTTTATTTTTTCTTTATATGAATCGAACGCGAAACTCTCACAAAGCTTTAATTTTTTTTTTTTTGTTGTTTTTTTTTTGTTTTTTTGCACCATCACCAGTATGATGGTGTTGTTATGTTATGTGTTGTGTAGTATTGCTGTAGTATGCTATTGCTGCAGTCATGGTTGCGTTTTTCTATAAGGTAATTGATGATATATTTTGCAAGTCATCAAACAGACATCAGTCGAGCTATGAGCTATAAGCCTTGCCTTTGCTATATAATATTAAAACCCACTAGGGGGACATGCCATTGAATATTTTTCCAGTTACAAGGCTAAGCACGTTTTATAGATTTATTGAATGTAAAAAATGTGTTTTTTTTTTTTTTTTTTGCTCATTTACTTACATACCTTACATACGTCTTAGAGTTTAGTAGAATGAATTTAAACAAATATTAACATATATTGGATATAAAATAAAATAAATAAAAAAAAATAAAAATAAAAGAAAATCTCTAAAAATATATAATAGATGTAGTTATGTAGATGCGTATAAGAATATCCATTTTATAGAAACTTTTTTCAAACATTTTATAAACGCAGCAATTTTATGAACACAACATGTCATATGCACAAATGCAGCTTGACACAAATCTCATGTGATATCAGTTTATGTTTTTGCTGTCAGAACTAATGCCTTGCACAGACTAACTAACTACCCAAAGAATAAACAGAGAAACTGTAAACATACACAAAAAAAAAAAAAACCGTATAGAAGAATATTACTAAAAATAACATAAAAACCAAAGGTTACTGCAACGAAGGCCTTGTAAGAAAACGAAAAACAAAGTATAAAAAATTTAATAATAATTTTTCCTTTTTCCATTTGGGGCAACCTTTATACAAACGCCTTATTTGCATAAACTTTACTCCTCACCAACAACTATAAGTATATAATACACGAACAGTCAGTCGTGCGGCGGTAAAGTATCAGGTGGTTTTAATTTTAAGCGTTGATTACTCCAACATTAACAAACTCTATCTGAAAAGGAATAGACATTCAAACTAACGTTAAAGCAAGCAGAACGCCTGGGCATGACACCTAAGATTCTTTGTATTCCAGAGACTAAATTCT
The DNA here is from genome assembly GCA_000688735.1 of Glossina austeni. NCBI lineage: Eukaryota > Metazoa > Arthropoda > Insecta > Diptera > Glossinidae > Glossina > Glossina austeni. The sequence goes on along the minus strand of KK502467.1, from coordinate 1,094,722 downwards.
AACTTGAGGGGAACCAGAGAGTATCTTTTCTGATTTTTGAGAACCTGGCTTCTGACATTTAAAAAGTTCACCTTTTTCTTTAGCCGTATGTTACCCCCTTAATGTTTGTTCATTTCCTTGCAGTGGTCCAAAAGGACTACAAGCCTAACCTTTCTAACCTTTTTAATGCCGCACTTGGTATCTTCATAATAATTAATGCCCTGGAGGCCGAATACGTAAGCCTTTCTCATGCGATTTTGAGTCCGATTAATAGTAATGATAAACATGCAGATAGGAGAGAAGAATGAACCCACATAGGAGAGTAGAATGAACATACAGTTGCGCAGGCTACATTGTGGGCAGTCGGATAGATAATTGAACGGAGCAGTAAGCAGACGAATGTGTACTGAAACAGCCGGATGGTCAGAGGATGGAAATGGAAAGTCGGATAGAGAGATCGACAATCGTAAAGAGTGGCATCACTAATAGCTAACTAATAGCAGTATTCCGCGACATCATAAGACATTTTTTTCTGTATGGTTTGCAGGACTTAATTGTGCACTTGTTTTATAAAAAAAAAACTGATACCGGAGGATTTCCTTTGGAATATATTAACATGGATACAAAAGGAAATTGAATACATATTGTCTTCTTTTCTGACTAGTGACCGATCAAAATCAAGAATATACCCCTAGAATTCCACGCTAATAACACTTTGTGGAGCATGTGATGTGCATGTTGTTTTGTTCTGATAAAGTTAATCGTATAAAATACCCCCCTCCCCCCACCACCTTCCTTGACAGTACACAGTATTAATTACAGTCGCGTTCCTCACATCCCTTCTTTGTCTCTTAAAATGTTTTCAAAACGAAAAGTGTAGACAATTTCGTAAATAAACTAAACTTAATTTAAGATAATTTTTTTCATTACATAAGAAAGCACATCTTACAAACACGCATACATGCTTGCATATTGTACAAGAGAAAATGCCTACATTTACTATGTCGTCAACAATGAGCTCATATTTATTATTATTAACAAATTGCAAGTCATTTGACAAGTTGTTGATGCAGCTCCCGCTGTTGTTGAAATGTTGACTTGCTCTTTTAATGCTTTTTCCCTTTGTTATAGTGCACAAAAAAAAACGCACGACCGCGAATCTAATAACAAATGTATAATCAATTTTATTTGCGAAATAGGAAAGTTACACAATAGCTCTTAAAATATATATATACATATATACATATATACATATATATGTATATACACATGTGTGTATATATAATGAACAGCTATTAAGGGATCCCCACATTCACTCTATTAGAATCAGTGAGAGAATCGATGCTATACTACTATCGGTAGAGAAACGAAATCAAAAACTAAAAGAAGTTATCACTAAGTATGATGTACTATGTCAGAGTCAATGTAAGAGTTGAGTTCCAAAAATTTGCATTTACTGAGCAAACTCATGAGTTTATCAGTTAAATAAAAAAATAAAAAACAAACTCACTTTAAAATATCTATCATTTCGCATACAATATAATTATTCATACAACCATTTTTCCCGACAAAACGTTATATGGGAAGTGGTCGAAAAATTGCTTCTATCTAAATCATTCTCAGTAGTGTTCCTGCTTGGAGGAGAACACGTCGGTGTACTAAATTTCATCAAAATATCCTATATAGATAGATTGTAGGTTGAGAGCAAGAAAACAAGATGGACAGATGGACAGACGAATTCAGAGTATGATTGTGAATCGTTCGATATGGTAGAAGATGCGTCTATCCCAAGCCCTTTTGAGTATTGTATACGCGCGTATTTAATATACTCTATAGCACAAGTGATCTAAAGTATAATAAAAGAAAATTGACATTTTTTACGAGAATATAATAATGAATTCGTGTCACTTGTCACTTTAAGAATAGTTTAGGAAAACTCTAACTCCACTCCACACAAAGATTTCTTGCTTGTAATCTGCCTACTCGTAAAACAGGATCTTCTTTGATTTTGTTTATTTACTGTAAATGTGTTAGTAACAAGCTAATTAAATTCTTCTTCTTTTTTAAGAAGACCTATCACTCAGGGGATGTTCCCTAACCGTGTGACGCGGTGACGTTGAGAAAGAGAAAAAAGTAGGGATATAATGACTGCAGTCTAGTGGGTGTGTGCCTGAGCGATAATCGCTCACTACAGCTACGAGTAAAATAAACTCAATCGCTCTTGATATTTGAACACGTGAACATGGTACATAGTAGTGACCGTTTTTACATACTCGGCTGCGGATGAGGAGATTTTTGTTTTTTTAATAAAACCAACCACTCAACGGATGTGTCCTAATCGCTCTCTTCATAGACTCCATAAACAGGTTAATGACTATTATAGAGAAAATACATCCGCTTTGTTCTTTTCTTTTCCTTCTTTAATCAAAACAATCGCAATGAGCAGCTAATAAGTGAAATGATTTCAAAAGAAACTCTGAGCATGTAATGCCCATATACGTATCCTGGTCTACTTGTTCACCTCCTTACCCATCTATCAAACGCGAATATTCATTAGACTCAGTAAAGAGTAAATATTTTAAAGTGTAACTAAATATATTCAAAATTTATATTTTAATTGCATTATTATAGGATTAAAAGGAAGTTTATATGAATTCGTCATCCCCGACTAATATGCCAACAACCGAATGAACGAATTCTTTGATTTGTATATAAAATTTTAACTTTTTACATCTCTAGATGATCACACCATGCACAACTCGTGTAGGTTACAAACTAAATGACGTGACTAGTATACCGAATACTATCTTAATGTTAAAACTACTAAATAAGAAAAACTGAAGGTATTTTATAAGGCAATATAACCTCTCCGATAAATGTGTTAAGTCATATTTTTGTAATAAATCATATTAGCGGAATTTGTAGCTATGACGATAACAGAAACAAGCGGTGGCGATATTATATACAGGCTTAAATTAAGCCTGCCGTTGTTATTGGGAAGTAACAGTAAAAATAACTTTGCATTATAGGTTTCGATTTCATTTACAAACTCAATGAAGTATTTTGTTTTATACCCAGGAACCAAGTCTGAGATATAACAGATTTATCGTTTCGTTTGTAACATTCGGAAATCACGCATCGACCGTTTCACAAAATATGTTCGTATTGGTTAAGGTAATGCTCGCGAGATAATTAACCGGTTTTTCTGTGTCTATCGGTCCAACATATCATGATGTGACTTTTAAAGCCACAATAAATTGTAATGGAAACCAGAAACTAGATCTTGTTTGAAAATAATCAGACGGCAAAGGGAGTTAAAAACTGACAAAAAAAAATTTCAAATATTCCTGAAAATAAATCTCAACATCATGCGTATGAGTAGCCGAATAGGCAACTCAATATTTGAGGATTCCAATCTCAAGTGGGGTAGAGTTTTCAAGTTACAAAACTAATATTTGAGATTCACCACCAGCTGCTGCATATATCGTATGCAGCTTGCGGTCTGCAAATGCTTTACGTACATCCTCAGGGGGGTATCTAGAATTCGCCCAAGTTGAATATAATCTTTATTTGTTTCTTTACAATAAAAATCAGATAATTCCCATATGTGTTTAGTACACTGTACAGCGCACACTGTCATGCGTGAGACGTATCATACCATTGGATATATGATCAAGCAGTTTTTTTCCTTCTATTATTGAAAGCCATAATGTTAATTTTATAAATTGGCCGTTTCATCACTAACTGCTATATATGTGTGCATACATATATATACATATATGTATGTATTGTAGTGCAGCATATGTTCAGCCATTCACTAAATTGGCACTGTTTTCAGTTCTTCTTGTTAATTCTGCATTATGTGTTTTCATCATTCCTTCTCCCTTTGATTTTATATCCAAATCCCGATACTCGATGACCACGCATTTTTTTCCTTTTTTTTTTTTTTTTTGGAGATTCATTATATGATTCTGACAAGAGGAAATAACATTCGCTGCGTGAATTTAATACACACATTACTCGTGTAGTCGACATTATTAAACCACTAACTCCTAGTTAGTAGGAAGACGGATTTCGTGTTTATTCAGTTCCTATGTAATTATAAAAAAATTAACGACAGCTCATGTTGAATACTTTGCAAGGATTATTCGGACAAGCCCTAGAACAAGGGAAACAATATTCAATGCAGAGGAATCGGCAACTCTTGATGTTCTGGACATGAGAATACAAAATCATGTTCGTTGGACAGAACATATACTCGGAGTGTCGATACTCTCGAGCATTGGCGTAACGTGGGCCGCGTGACGGTCATGTGTAGATACATCCACGGCAAGTGTTCCGTAGAGATAAAAGAGATGTTCTCACTAATTAAATCCATTAACAAGATTGCAAGGCCTTCTCAGCGTTCCCACCCACTCGTCCTGAAATTTACTGCCTATCGCACGACACGCTATCGCAACTCGTCATTCTTTAATCACACTTCGCGCCTTTAGGAGCCTTGGGGGTGTACCTGATGCTTCCATGTTTAAATCGAACGTACACAAGCAGTGTGCTTTCCTTCCATCCTTATCTACGTGAAATCCTTCGTGACCAACATCGTGCCGGAGCGTAAAGGGAACATTCCCTGAGTGGCTGATCGTACAAAAACCAAAAGAAAATATTTTCTACTTGTTGCTCTAACTTTAATAACAGTGATGTAAGCTTAGTGTTCGAAGCTTGCTTCTCCTTCTTACACAAATGTCCGATATTTAGCGCTTGGCATATTGTTGTCAAAGTATTAAACTTTGAAGGCCGGGAACGCGTGAGCTCCTTTCGATTTAGCAAGTTACCGCATGCTTGTAAAGCTTTTCAAATAACCTAAAGACAGCGAGAGAGAGGGAGAGAGAGCGAGACAGAGGGAGAGAGTGAGAGAGAAACAGAGGAAAGGGGAAAGAGGTGATTGAACCTCTGGAGACTACACCACATCTAAATTCTCATATTATGAGTGTTACCTGTGGAAGAAGAAACCTAATATAACTTTATTTGCTCCGTGAGCGCTTTTAAAGAGAAATCCTGCACTAAAAGAGGAATTCGACAAATTAACGGAATATTTAACAATGAATTTATAATTCGAAATACATCTTAGCACAAAATGCAGTTAATTGTGATGAAATTTATGAAATTTTGAAAAGGAACTCATTCATGCCCACGAAGGAAACAATAGCTGTAATAAAACTTTTGATAAGACATTTACTTCATTTGCAAAGGACAGCTGACATTGAGGGCAAAATAAGGCAAACTTTTTGCTTTTTTTGTTTTCTTTTTTTTAAACTTTTTAGAGATGAACGTACAGTAATATTAAAGTAATCAATCCATTTGCAACATCATAACTGTATGCCATTTAACCATCACTTCTTCATTCTAAAGTTTATTTAATTCAAAGCAAAAGTTCAAGCTCTAGTTAAAGTAGTGTCTCCGATTTGAAATCCGCAGTCGTCTATATAACATTAATATGCTTCAGTTTAACTATTCAGAAATGAATGAATCAGAGGAGTGCTAAACAAATACTAGATATACAAACGGACTCAAGTCAACTGAGTTAGTGCTTATATACGTGAACATACGGGAGCAAGTAAGATTATCTTTTTGTTTAGGTTTAACCCGAAGCTACGCCAACATCGCGGTCATAAAACTTCCAATCCTAAGCAGATATTTTCGAAAACTTGTGAACCAGATATTCGTTATGACCACTTTCAAGTTCAGTCCAACAACGGTTGCGATCGTTTTACTAACGCATCTACAATTAACGATAAAATCCGTTCGTATGTACGTTAGGAATGAACGGGAAAAAAATTGAAAACAGAGGAGAATTAAAGTTGTAAACCGATCGAGACCATTTTTGTACCAAGGATGCCAGTGGTTTTGTTGAAAATTAAGGCAGCAGTTTTTCAGAAATATGTTCACGGTATAGAAAGCTATAGACGAAAATTAAAAAAAATTGTGGGAGGTTTTAAGTTCTTTATTCTGCATTGTAGGCGTGTATGTGAACAAATAGCCCCCAGTCCTTAAGCTCATATTTTTAATCGATCACCGGAATGTTTATGCAAAGTTCCCGCTTCCTTCCTTTTCATTTTTGCAACTGTGACGATTCACAAAAATTATCCATCAAGTTGGGGGGGCGTTAATGTTAATAATTCTTAAAGCCGTCTAATATTTGATGCCTTTGTGATGCGTACATACGATTCGTTCTAAAATAACTATAACTCACTTGTTAGTATTTACATTCACTCTTTTTTTTTCTTGACAGAAAAGGGTGGCTTTCTTCATGTAAACGTAACTAAATCGTATTACGTCTGTCTTTACAAATATAAAAGTTAAAGTCTTTTTTGTTTATTTGTTGTCTTACCGGCCCAGTTGCTTTTTGTTATGTAAGTACGCACGTACGTATATGTAGATTGCATACGCTACATGTATATGTGTATATAAGTTCAAGTAAATTATGCTACAATTTTCTTCAATTTTTGAAGTTGATTAATTATAGTAGACGCGTAAAGCGTCAACCTCTAACGACGTTTGCTTACAAGAAGATATTGCGGCAAACCAGTTTTTTTGCATAAAGCGGTCGGTCGAATTTGTAAGAACAGCCGTTTTATGCTCTTACTCAAATCGGTCAAATTTTCAAAGAAAGTATTAAAAAAAAAGGGGAATATTTCTCTCTCTCTACAACAATTTTCTCGCGCAAGGAAGGAAAGGAAAAAGATAAGAAAGTAGAGAATGTAAAGTAATTTTGACAAATGTTATCCTATTGATCTTAACAAATGCTGCTACTAGTTGAGTAGAAGTAGAAGAAAAGTTTCTTCTTGAAAATTTGTATTCAAAATTTGACATTTTTTTAATTAATTTTACGCGAAATGACAGCAAAATATTAGATTTTGCATAAACTTTTGTTGTTTCTTAGATTTTTTTGTTTTTTTTTTGAAATTCCAAAGAATATGTTTACGTTTTGCATTATTTTTGTTTTCTTAACAGCAAATGGTTCCTATCAACCCGGCATGGAGCCGAAACGTCAGCGTACCGCCTACACACGTCACCAAATACTTGAGTTGGAAAAAGAATTCCATTATAATCGTTACTTAACTCGTAGAAGACGCATTGAAATTGCCCACACACTAGTGCTCTCGGAGAGACAAATTAAAATCTGGTTTCAGAATCGACGTATGAAATGGAAAAAAGATAATAAATTACCGAATACAAAGAATGTGCGCAAAAAGACCGACGCCAATGGCAATCCGGTGACAACTGTGCCTAAGAAACCAAAGAGAGTGAGTGCCAAAAAACAGGCGCAGCAACAACAGCAGCAGCAACAACAACAAACTCAATTACAACAACAACCGCCTGTCATAAATGAGGTAAGTACTACACATATGACTTGTTAAGTGTGCGCGCAAAAGTCTTACCTTAGAATTATATGCTTATCTAGCTGATCTCAATCACAGAGAAACAGTAGTTAAGGCTTTTATAAGGGACAGAGGCAAAAAAATCTTATCGCCTAGAGATAACTACAAGTAGGCTAAGGAACTTTGCACGCTGTAATAAGAGAGAAAGTATTCGTAGTCATTTCTAGGAGACGATGACTTCTAAGTTCAAGCAGTTTCCGCAAAAAAGTCTCTCGCCCGAAGTCTTTCCATCACTTAATCACTTAGAAGCTTCACAAATGACTTAATCACTTGTTGCGATTGTTGCATGAACAATCGGAAAAATCCAAAGTGTTGTTGCATGAACAATCGCAAAAATCCAAAGTTCGGTGTATTATGCCATAGCAGGCCAGATAGAGTTTAGTAAGAAGGGTTTAAAGCTCAAATAATTTTTGGTAAAAAGAGACTTCATTACGGAAACATAGTTTTAGTAGCTCATTAATTGTGTGATCTATCCGTGCTGAGGAGTAATGCCTGTGACATTTTCGTTTAGGAGTGCATTTATAGCGACTAAAGATCTATCGATCTTCCTTCCCACCCTATATCCATTAGACATTGAAATGTTGGAGGAATATAAAGAACGAATTTTACGAATATTACGAAGGAAACTGGAAGAATGTATATATCCTTGTAGTAGAATTTAATCTTAGTCGAGTTTGTCCTTTCAGTCTTTCAAAATTCGATGTGTTATTCTATCATAGTAATAAGTCGGGCGGAATGTATTCAGTTATGTGGCTCGGTTACCAGATACGTAAGTATGAAGCCGGAATTTTTCCATAGATGTTCTAATTCTCAATGTAGTTACAGTAAAACCTCGCCGTCAATACTGTTTTCTTATTGACATCTGACAATCTGTTTTGATTTTCGATTTCCGAACAATGCAGGTTCCATACCATGGGGCATAATTTATAATAGCGTTCAATATGTCGAATTTTGTGTCCGGAAACGACGATTTGTGAACAACATTGATTTCACGTTACCACTTGAACAAAACTGCTGCTTATCGAAGCTTACCCTCACTTTGACGGTTGCCTCAAAAAATAGACAGCTTTTATATCGTGGGCTCGATAAGTTGTCAGATAGGAGGGAGAACTCTATAGCTAGCGGTGGACAATATTTCGAGTAAAATATTTTTTATCACTATCATGCAATAGTAACCGCGTATTTTCTATTCACAAATTCCGTGTTCATACTTACATACTTTGGCAACTGTAACGAACTTTGGACTTAAGTTAAATATCAACGAAGATCCTGGATTATCTATTAAAGTATATTGAAAGTTTCTTTTTGGATAATTGCATTAGTGTAAGAGTACAAAGCGTTTAATTCAGTTTTTCCAGCTTGGGAGGTTGAACTAGAACAAATGTGAGCGTAAGATGGACGGATAGATGATAGACTAACAAGATCAAATTATCTGAAATTTGTACATTGATTCCCAGGACTGGAATTTTGGGATTCACTCACTTACTACTCTCTCACAAATCGTTAATATTTATAAGACAAAATGCATTTCAATTCTTTTTGTTTTCTTACATGCGGTAAAGGCCCGCATAAACTTACAATATCAAGTAGTATGATATCGCATAAATTGACATTAGGAATATTTTGTCTCATTTTTCCTACTGTATGCATATTTTTCTTTTCGTTTTCTTTGTAGTGTTTACGTTCGGATAGTTTGGAGAGTATGGCTGACGTGAGCACATTGAATAACCCGCCTTATATACCAGCCGCTAGTGATGCAGCAAATTTGCTGGCATCACAAAATCCATGTAATAATTACAATGGATCTCAAACCCCAATACAGTCGAATGCCAATGTGAACAATAGTAATAATAGTACCAGTGGCAATAACGTAAATAACAACAACAACAACAACAACAATAACAACAATAACCTGCATCTGAATAATACAACGTCTAACAATCAAATGCCAACAAATCTACATTCGCACCCACATCAAGGCCATGTACAACAACAACAACAACAACAACAACAACAACAAACACATCAAAGTTCAGATTTAATGGCGAATCTGCAGCACATAAAACAAGATTATGACTTAACCACACTGTAAAATTTGCGAATAAGAAACTATTTCAGATATTCTCTCGCACAACATTGAGAAAAACTTTAAGTACCTCTACAGTCTATGTTTTCTTGAATGTGTGTAAATTTTTAAGTTGTTATTTATATAAATGTGTATGTTTGTGTATAAGGAATATTTATTTAGTTTTGTTGCTTTGTTTGACTTTATGGTCCGCTTCATTGCCCCGTGACATTCAAGGTGGATAAAAAGAAATCCAAATTCGAATTTGAAGTAAAGAACTAGAATTCAATCGTTAACGACCTTTTGAGACTTCTCACACTCAATGTATTTTCTTGGTATGAAAAATTTCATTAACTGCGAACTTGCTAGTGGAGTCTATATGAATATGTCATTTAGCTTGAGAAAAGTAGCCTCCAGCTCAAATCTCTTTATCGAAACCTCTCTCTACCCCGCCCTACCTATCCTCTTCATCCAACCATAAATACAGCGGTAGGCTCGCCGAGACACATAAGATGGATAAACGAACAGATCTCTGGCTACGTGCACTCCCCTTGTCACCTCACATAAGCATACGCTACGGGGACTCTGATAAATATTCCGCGGACCTCCGACCTACTACGTTTTCGAGACAATACGGAATGTAACGTTAAAGCGGAAGCAAGTTGAACAACTTGCCTCGGACAACAAATGCAGCATTATTTTTATTTTAGATATGGTTTTACTTAATTAAATTGAAATGTTTTTCTAGTTATTTGAATGTGTACAACGATAGTCTTTTAATAAGTGTGTCTGATTTGTGTCTGATACATAAAGTTTTTTTTTGTTTTTTTTTTTTTTTATAAATCTACAAAACCTTCCAGTTTTTCAATAGAAGTACAAACCTCTTAATACTTACGAGTGCGTGTTCACTATTTTATGATTTAAGGATAATTTGTATGAGAATCATTTTTGCTTGAATATTATGTTAAGATATATTACTCAACACCAAATAAATTGTAAAAAAATTGTTTTATTCATCTTCTTCTTTTTTTTAAGAGTTTCAGTTAGTTTTTGGGACCGTTAAAAAGGAAACGGATTTCAGTCTTGTGTGTGAATAACTTTCTTAAAAGCAAAATGCCGTAAGTAGGCTGATCGTATGCCTTTCATAAACGTCGATAATCTAAAATTTCCGGTTGATGAACTCTTCTTCATCGCAATTCTTTGTTCATTGGAAAAAAAGAACTTTGTAAGAATGTTGAAGAGATTGTAGAAATATTTTAGAGCTCCGTTTTGGTCCTGGCTACAGAGGCTGCTTTCAGCTTTCTGTGCCAATTTTTACAAACCGCGAAGATCACACAAGAGATAACGAAGATGAACTGAACCACGTCAGCTCACGATCTTAGGACGAGCCGGAAAGTAAGAACTTCAGACGCTCGCTTTAATGGCACAACAACTTTGATGGCTCCGTCTTTGTGATTGACATAACAACCAAAGCAATCTAAAGCGATTTATTATTATAATTAACTTCTCTCCGACTTCTTGTCTTAGGTCCAAATTTGTAATTTGCAACGGCACGTTTTAAAAGAGGTTAAGCAAAAAAAAGCTCATTTTAAGAGATTTTGCTCTTAAAAAATGTGAAAATCATGTGTTGTGAGACAAGGGTATATAAGGTTTGTGCATTTGTTTTTTTGTCTATGCAACACAAGAAGAATATGTGGCGAACTCACCTTTTATTATAAGAAAACAAGACGGACAGACAAGCATAGATCGATTCAGAAACTGAGCCTGAATCCGCCTTATTTTATTGTGGTCAGCCCACATGTCGCATTTTTTGAGGTATTTTCATGAAATTTAGTACACCGACATGTTTTGACCCAAGAGCGAACGCTATTAGAAAATGGCTCGAATGTGACCACTCTTTTAACTACTCCCTGTACACTTTACTTTGCAAAGTCGTTATATCGATAGTTGCTTTAAACGAAATGGTGTAGGATATGTAATGGTCGGTCATGCCCCACTATAGTGCATTTATTCAACAGAAACAGAAATGATTTCGAATTTAGTGAAAGAAATTACTTTAACTTCTTCAAAATTCAAAATTTTGCCAAATTTCTAAACTTTGCGCTTGCACCACACAATACACGTAAGTTTTCGTGTTTTTCTGCAAGTCATGTTAACATGGAGTAAAAGTTTTCTTCTTTTTTTTTTTTTTACAATTCATTTCATTGCCAATTAATTGGAATTAATTTCTAAACAACACTGAAATCATGCTGTCTTCTGTATATCTACTCCTTCTTACATAGAAATTCACTTGGAATGCTTAGCTTAGAAGCTAAAAGTTAACGGCGATAAAGATACTTTGACATCGTTTATCAAAGACAACCAACTGAAAAAATCTATTGCCTCGAACCACATTGTTAATAATCAATGTCAACTGAGCACCAACAACAACACCGATGGTTGGTTGCGATAGCAAGAGTTGGGGGTTCAGGCTAACAAGAGTTCCTAATTAAAAAAGTTATCGATACGTTAATGATTGATCGTAGGACGTTGGCACCTGTTGGCTTCTGGAAACGTGCTGAATGAGATACGAAAAGCAAAAGCAAACTCTTCTTCCCGCTTATATAGGCACTTCTTTACTACAGTAAACATTTTGTTGTGTTGTGTTTTGTTTTTTTTTTTTCATAGTGCTCAGGTGCACTTCTTTTCGCTCCTAATATGGACTACCATGTAGTGAAGTTTATTTTATTTACGTCATATTTCGTGGAAAAAATTATTTATAATTCACTTGAATATATTTGAAATTTATATACCTTCGATCATATATACATACATACATAACAATATCTATATATATATATATATAACCATCGAGTAAGTATTGTATAATATAAATGCAAGCGAACATATTAAAGTTTAACTACTGTTTGGAATTCATAATAAAAGAGCAGCAGTGGCTACCAACGAAACAGAACGAAAACTGTGGCGACAATTCAACCATAAAATCCACAACATTTCAACTCTTTTTCTTTTCCTGACTCTAATATGGGTATGCGTAGTGTTTGTAAGTTAGCACGCATACACACACCCAAATGCATATTATAAACAATCAATCTAACCGTTTTGACATTGGATTGTCTTACAAGAACACGAAAACACTCTTAGCGATTAATTTATCATCGCAAAAAAATCTTCACTTTATGAATTTTATATTGAATGGATTACGTTAGTCTGGTATGAGTTGGCCAAGATCTACACTATCTTCGTTAGCTGGTCGGTTTGGTCAGCTGTTTTTGTAAAACGGCAGAAGAAATATATATATATCAACACACACGTACGAAGATTATCACTTAGAAGACTTCTTTGACTTTTACGAAGAAAATATATAACTGATGTTATTACTTACCAGTTTTTGCTTTTATACACACACGTATGACAACAAACTAAAAAAAAGAAGCGCGCGCGCGCGCACACACACACGCACAACAATGAAGCGATAAAAGGATTAAAGCCTACTTATAGTATAGTTGAGAAATCAATGACTGAATGAGAAATGACTTCTAGGTGTTTATAAGGAGGGATTATACACACAATACTCTGACATAAATAGCGACCGCGTTAATGATAATGAGCACATTGCTAACAATATGTAAGTAATTTACGCTCATGTCGTACGTGTGTAGGAGAACAACAAATTAAACACGCTATGCCTCGAAATACTGTAAATTTTTTTTTTTGAATATCAAACTGTAAGACTATACTAGATTTTTTTTTTTACATATGTAATTCGCACTTGTAATGCATTAGAGAGAACGTATAAGATATGTATATGTAATATGTGGTGTGCAAAAATTTATGATTCAATGTAGCCATGTCTATCCATCCGTCCCCTTGTTTGCAGTCTATTGCAAATTTTGTAGTGTCAGCTTTGTATATGCAAATATTTAGTGACGAAGGCCAAAGAAGTCGTTGGAAAATTAGCACAAGTTGCCCACAATAAGCAAAAACCTTTAATCTACGATGTCTAGTGGATATTATCGTGAAACAAATGCCAGTCAGAAACGTTAAAGCTTTCAATGCGAAAACGAGCATGCGAGAAACGAACATACACCACTATAGGAGATGGTTTATAAAAGATACAGTGAATTACAATTTTCTACGAAACTTATCCTGAGGCCATCTAAAATAAAAAACTATGCCCGATCGATCAACTGAAATGTCCACAATAGAAAAACGTCGAATATTTATATAACGGGTTCACGCGGTTCACATGATGAATATGGCCCCCGTGCTATTTTTTTAATTAAATAGAAATTAACAACTTTTATAAAAGGGTGAAAACATATTTTTCTTTTGATATGCACGATCGGTTTTAATAAAAGTATTCTCAATGAATGTACCTCTTGTTAAGTATTGTATGTAACATGCTTAGGAGGTGTCAACGCATGCCCGCTAAAGGTAAAGTCATTTTTATAAAAATTATATGAAAAAAAGTAAGAAAATTATATGTATTATCGTATGCCGCCGTGACATCCGCGATATTTAATTACGACTTGACACACCTAAGTTACTCGTTAAGTCGCTTTATTTGATACCCAGTTACTTATACTGCTAAGAGAAAAACGAATCCTCGACGTTGTTGGATCCGTCATACTTATTTTAGCATTAACACATTTTTAAACAGATAAAATCTTTTCAAGCGTAGAGTGTACAGAATAATTTTAAACACTGTTTCTTTTTTTACCTTGTGAGTAATAGGCGGAAAAAATTGAAAAGGTCAAAAATCGCTTATAACCTTGTGTAGGTGTGACCGATTTCTGCATATTTGCACGTTTGTTACAAGTGTTTTTATTTTTGAAAACTAGGCTGGCCTCAGATTATGTTGCACTGTGGTCGTGTCTTTCGACCGGTTTATCAATATGAAGCTGTGTGCAAGGACATCCAATGTCTTCATCGAATTTGAAGCCGAAAGTGCCACGTTTGGGACTGGGAGAGTTTTTATAAAGGTAGTCAGGCCAACATATAGACGGAAAAACGGACCGGCTTAGAATTTGATGCTGACCAAAAATATATACATTTGATTGGATTTCTGGAACTTCTTCCTAGGTGTAGCAAACTCTTTCACAAAATGCATATATCTCTCGTGTTTCAGTTATGGGTACAAAAAAAATACGAACAGATTCTTATAAATATGGAAGCGTAAAACTTGTGGCGCATGAAAAAATTTGCGTAGATCTTTTTTTTAAGTCTTCAACTTTGACGTGGCAGTTTTCAGAAAAATAATGGTTTTTTCGAAATGCCGGTCTTACCATCTACCCATATTTCACAATTTTTCACTTAGAACATCAACCTAAACATTTTCGAAAAATGTAAATCAAATTCTTGTAAGTTTCGTAAAGGTTAAAAAAATAATTCTGAATTGAATATTACTGCTAATATTACTTCTAGCCCACGGTGTCCATTAGAAAATCTTATTCTGACGCTGCCGTTCAAATTTGAAGCCAATCGAGTGATGGCAACGTTAAAAAACTCGTTTAAAATTTGCATCGCTAGAAAACTATATTCCAAAAATTAAATTTTTGACTATTCATCATTTTACCCCGCTAACTATCATTATTGAATATTAAAAGGATCATTGAAGGCAGGGAGAAAACAAGGGCAAAAATCATGAGGCGGTATTACACGCCTTTACTTACCTTTAGAAAACATTGCAGGGGGATCTCTTAATAAGGGATTAGCGTTTGACATATATTGTTAATTTTTTAAAGCTAACTTTTTTACGCATCAACTCGAAAACTAAAACACTAAAACACTAAAACTGAACACTGCTTTAATAATCTTCTCACTCCCGCGAATTTTAACATTAACTATTTTCGTACGTAAAACTTTAAAATTTATTGTATGCAATATATAAAAAGTGATATTTAATTACGCGAAAAAAAAAAAAATAAAACAACACTTAATTCCATTGAAAACGCATTAAATTTACCGATATTTAATAAATAAAGCCTTTAAAATCGAATAATTTCCAGTAACAATATCACTACGACAAGAATCACGCGTTTGCTACTGTTTCAAAGAATAAAAA
>KK502467.1:1046364-1078923 GCA_000688735.1 Glossina austeni | reverse complement strand
AAAATTTCTTAATGATCTTCTTCTTAAAGATTGGACAAGTTTAATCATGCTCAAAATTTCATTGAAAATGCGTTAAATTTACCGACATTTAATAAATAAAGCCTTTAAAATCGAATAATTTCCAGTAAAAATATCACTACGACAAGAATCACGCGTTTGCTACTGTTTCAAAGAATAAAAATTTCTTAATGATCTTCTTCTTAACGATTGGACAAGTTTAATCAGGCTGAAAATATCATTGAAAATGCGTTAAATTTACCGACATTTAATAAATAAAGCCTTTAAAATCGAATAATTTCCAGTAAAAATATCACTACGCCAAGAATCACGCGTTTGCTACTGTTTCAAAGAATAAAAATTTCTTAATGATCTTCTTCTTAACAATGGAACAAGTTTAATCATGCTCAAAAACAAAGAAATAAAATCATTTACTCTCATTGCTCTCTTCACATCAACTATAGTATGAAAAAGTTGAATCGTATGCGTTTGCTCTTAGTGTTGATGAGAGGAAACAAACTGAGAAAAGAAACAGTCAAATATCAACTTTTTGACTTCGTTTCTCTCTCTCTCTCTCTCTCACATAAAGGGAAAGAATAAAAATTTCTTAATGATCTTCTTCTTAACGATTGAGCAAGTTTAATCATGCTCAAAATTTCATTGAAAATGCATTGAATTTACTGACATTTAATAAATCAAGCCTTTAAAATCGAATAATTTCCAGTAAAAATATCACTACGCCAAGAATCACGCGTTTGCTACTGTTTCAAAGAATAAAAATTTCTTAGTGATCTTCTTCTTAACGATTGAGCAAGTTTAATCGTGCTCAAAAACAATGAAATAAAATCATTTACTCTCATTGCTCTCTTCACATCAACTATAGTATAAAAAAGTTGAATCGTATGCTTTTGCTCTTAGTGTTAATGAGAGGGAACAAATTGAGAAAAGAAATAATCAAATATCAACTTTTTGACTTCGTTCCTCTCTCTCTCATTTTTTATGTATTTATCACTCGCAACTCATAACAGTTAAGTTTTATTTACTAGTTTCTATTGAATGCATTGCCGACGATAAATACAGCTAATTAAGAATACATACAAATTTATAATATATATATATATGTAAATTGATAAAATGATATTTTGTCTTTAGTTTTTAGTATAGCGATGTTATTAAAATATGCATTGTACGCATACACAAGTGCATATATTAATAAGGGTATGCTGAAGGCATTAATTTGAATAAAGAACAACGATAGCAAAACATATGTAATCACATATTACAATAAAAACTCTGCTTTGCTTTGCTTCGTCATAAGAAGATGCTTTATTATGTGATGTTAGGCATAAGTTGTAGCGAAGCTTGATATATGCAATGCGAATACTTTCCATTTCAACCTTCTATCGATCAAAAATTAAGCTAAATATAAAATTTTCTGAGACGCTTAATATTTGAGATAATAATGAGATAATGAGATAATAATGCGATAATAAATGAGAGCTAAATATTTAATTTTTTGCGTCGATCCATATGTCCATTGTCGTTTATAATCCCTTTAGAAACAATATAAAGCGAGTAAGGACATTATAGTCGGGCAAGGCCGGCATTTAAATACCCTTCACAACATTGTTTAACACAATTCTTATTTTTATTATAGAACACAAAAATTATATCTTGTTTCTAGCAACCTGATGTTGTGCAAGTTTAATCCTTACATAGGGCAGGATCCCAAAATAGGCATAGATGGTCCAAATTTTCTAAAGTTCATTTTTATATGAAATTGCTATAATATTATGGGTCAATTTCCATCAGCACATATTAAAACTAAGACTTTTTTGCTTTACAAAGGATCAATTTTGGTCAACTTCTTTTTAGGGTAGTATTCAAAAAAAATGCCAAGATGGTCTAAATTTGGTGAGAAAGCCTGATCTTGTGAGAAAGCCTAATCTTGGTTTGGATAAGCAATAAAGTAAGCTTAAATTGCGTACAAACACATTTAACACGACAACAAACAAGAAACTCTTTAGAAAGTGAAAATTTCAAAATATTTTGTCAATGATCTTAACTTGCTGGACATATTTTTCTTTGGAAAATGTTGTCCTGATGCTTTTCGTATTAATCAGAAATTTAATTTTTAAAAATAGTGAGCATTCAACATTCGCTTCAAATGCGAACCTTCTTCTCTTTATTTTTTTTTTTTTTTAAATAGTAAATATATAAAAAAAACTTACCGAATTCTTTGCAAATGTGACTGAACTTAACACATTTCCCGGTACATTCACACAATCATTATTGTAATATAAACTGAAAAAATAAAAAAAAAATTTTTTAGAGATCTTCATGCATATTATATGTATATGTTTGATAAATATAAAATTAATTAAGAAAATTAACAAGACGTCAACTTCGAGAGATCAAGAAGAAAGAAGAAAGAAAAAAAAACAAAGCCTTCAAATGCCAATTTTAACAAATGGCCACCCATTAATTATATAATTTAAGGTATAACATGAAACGTATGAACTGAACTAATATACCTATATACACACAAACATACGTATATTTCGAAAAGGCTGTTTTTGCCTTACTAGGCTGCGAGCTGGGCTTTGTTTGGCATCACAATTTTCAAAGAGTAATAAATAACAACACTCTGAAGTGCTGTGAAGTGCTGTAATTTGTTGATGATGAGTCTTGATTGATTTCTTCTAAGGCCACACTTAGAGCCCAGACACGCAATTCGTTTTTGTTGTATGTTATGTTGGTTAGTGAATGGCTGCTCTAAACTGTTGTTTGAATTCCCTCAGTCTCAGTTATTGATGACCGTTATTGTTTATTGTGAATATGAATCGAATACTCAGAGAAATGTTAAAAATGTGAACTCGACCTAGACATAATATATATTCTATGTTATGTATATGCATATGTATGTATTATACAAATATTTTCTTATGTAAAAGCATTCAAGTTCGTTGCGGTTTAAACTGAATTTGTTACAAATCGTTTAAGAGAGTCGAGCAGCTAGCTGTAATAGGTTTTCACTGAGATTCTCTTGATTGTTATTGCGAAACATTTGAGATAACATAACTGAAAATTGATAGTAAATCGTTGCTAATGAAAATTAATATCATCTAATTGTTTATTTTGACAGTTGTAGATGTTGGTTAATGCATATGCACTTCAACTTGAGAATAATATAAAATGTGTGTGCGTGTGTATGTAAACTGGGTGTTTATTGTCTTCTAATTGACAGGTACAAATCACACATAGGATCATAAAGATAAGAGCACATAATAAATTTCTATAGAACTATTAAATTCAATTTGTTTTATAAAGAAGTAAGAAATAAGTTACTCTCTTTCCTGCCTTAGGGCGAACTCTGCATAAAAATCGTCTCATCCAAGCAAAAGTTTTTTAATATTTTCACTTGGGTGGGCGATGATAAAAGGATTCGAGCAAAGTCTTTACTCTATCTTAGGAAATATTTATAACAAAATGCTTTACGCATTGTTTTTATGGCTTACGCCTACTCTACTTGGAAGTTTGTCCGGATGCATGCTCAGAAGGACGTAAGGTAGACGCATTTTTTACTATACCATTCGATATAGAATTACTTTCTGAATCGATCTAAGCTTTTCCGTGCCTGTAGTCTTCAATTTTTGGAAAATTGTTTGAATCCGATCACTTTTCTACCACTTCCTACAAAATGCCTCCTCTCGAAAATTCATATGAATAACTGTATTAAAGGAAGTGGTGAAGAGATCGCGTTCACTTTTAACATTAATTTATGAAACAAAATTAAAGGCTTAGAAATATGTAATAAGTCTTACGTCGGCGAAAGTATCAATAAAAGATCGTGGACGGATGGACAGATCTGATATTTCGTACAAATCTAATTAATGGGATCTCTGATATCTATTTTTGGATGGCAAAGCCGGCATACCCAACAAAGTTGAGACCGATTGATTACGGGTTACTTATTGAAAGCTACATAAAAAGGTAGAAATGGAAATTTAGGATTTTTGGCTGCTCTGCAATTGACATTCGACCAGGCCAGAAGCATTTGTAATCGTTGATTATTTGATAGTTTGGTATTGCTGGTATATTGGGCGTGTGGGCGTGGGCTCTTTTGATCGCGGGCCTGTGATATGTATAATATGTACCTTGTAGGTAAATTTTCATATTTTAGTCCTTGAAATAATGCACAAAGAGTTCATTACTTGAGTTTCTTTTTTGTTTTTCATATACTTAAAGTAATTTAAATAATTTAAGGCTACTGGTGGAAGAGTTGGAAATGTTGAGAGTCGGCAATAATCTAAAGAAAAGTCAAATTTAAATGCTACTTAGAAAGCAATCAGACAACAATATTAAAAACGACCTAACAGTGGCTAGTCTTTCACTTCTCTTTAATTCCTCGTGGACGTGCTGAGAGGGTACACAAAATACACGTTTTTTTTCGTGGGCGTTCACGTCTCGTAGGCACAACGGATGAAAGGCTAAATGGCTGGATAATCCTGAATTGTGACCAGCGGTATGTAAATCAATTGTTAGTTGTAGTGTTTTTGTTTTCTTTAGTGTCTATGCATAAAAATAAAAGCAAAAGGAATACATGGTTGTAAACAATAGAAAAAAAGGATTGGCTTCTGCAACTGACTTTCAGGACATAATCATGGATAAATGCCTTTGAGATAGAATTTAGTTGAATTACTTTTTTTTTTCAGTTTCAGTAAATGCTCCCTAGGCGTATACCATAGGCACAGTTGGAAAGAAATGAAACCTTTGTAAACATTTCAAAATAAAAATGCAATGAATTGCAATTTTAGAAACTTGCCCTGCATGTGCGGTACATGTCTTGGATTATTTTAAACGCTTAAACTCGTAAAAAAGAAAAAAAATATTATAAAACATCTTTTCCTTGCAAAATATCATGAGGTACTGGCGATGCATTTGGAAACTGAATGCATTCTATTTAAAGGTTGTGTGGAAACGCACAACGGTAAACGCAGCCACCTAAGAATTATGTGACAAATACTTCCCATAGCATTTGCCTTGATCTCGATATCGCAGCCACGAGCTCACTTTCGCAAGTATTACTGAACAATTTTACCTATAAAGTGGAATTTTCATTGGAAGCGGAAGCTCAAGGCGATGTGATCGTTCCTGTATTTTCCATATATTCTTCCTTCTATAGTTTAAAAAAAAAATTCTTAGTTCATAACTTTAAGAAGTGTGTGTTATTCAAAAAATTCTCTATTGGAATTAAGCGCAATTTTTTGGGATATATTTTGGGATAGAAAGAAAAGTCCCTTGATTTTTAAGACACTCTGCGTCAGTTCTCTTTCTTTTTCTCTTTCCAGAATTCACTTCAAATCAATCGCGCTGGGGAAAAAATACTTCTTGATATTTACAAAAATAATTTCCAGACTACTATTGAGGGCGGTCTGGTCGAACTAAACAACGGCTTTAACGAAAAGCTGCCTTCATTTCCTTTACGTTACTGCGCTATCGAAGCTTGTAAGCAAGTTTTTTGTTCAAAGAACAAATGTTCCGGACTATTTGCTCTACCAAAGGGAAAAGTGGGCAAACGAAGTGCCTTAGCCGCTGTCTGATAGACAAATAAAAAAAGCGTTGATAACGCTAGATCGTGTAAGGCGTCGAATCGGACGATTTACTTACTGCACCACCTGTCAACTGTTGATAAGAGTTGCTTTTACTATGGGCCACTTCGCAGATATGACATTCAGAATCAGAAAAGGGATCTCGACACAAGAAGCTGAACATATCATAATGGCGAAAAGGTTATGTCTTTTGAAACAAGGACGGAATCGTGTATAGTGAACTGTTGCAGACACAATTGGCTAAAGTAAATTTAACCTTAACTCCCGTGAAACTTTTTTTTTGATATTTTTTTTAATATTTCATATTAAATTTTTAAAAAGTGTACAATCTTTGTATAATATACGGGGCTCTTTTGAATAAAATATGAATGCATTTCAAAAATATAAACGAAAAGAATAAAATTTTGATTATTCACCTGACCCTCATAAGTGACGGAAGGTCATAGTGTGCTATGATTCGTTATAAAAAAATACGTGCACCTATTAAGATTTAAGCAAGAGAAAAAAAATTTTCGAAAATAAAATTGTGTAGTGATGTCTGTCAGTCATAATTGTGCGAATGGAATTCGAAGGACAATCTTACGATTTCCGTCCCGCTTTCATCCTCCATTTAAACGTAGATACCTCTCGTCCATTAAACACATATGTGAGCACAACCTTACAAATAAAGTTTCTATGCTTATTACGCTTTCATCTTACTTCATCTTTGTAGGAAATATCGTTTCATTAGACTCCGCTTTATTAAAAATAGTTTCATTTGATCTGGCGACTATTCAACAGCACATCTATGAAGTCATTTAAAAATCGTCAATTTAGACCAAATTGTTTTCGAAACCAATTTTGTTTGTTGTTGGCTCGCAAGTCGCTGGCTCTTGTTTGTTCGATTATTCTCATATAAATTATCACTTTTCTAATAAAACTAATTTTTAATAATCATCTAAAAAAGTCCTAGGCTATCAATTGAACTCTCGAGAATTCGTAAGAAACGTTTTAAACCTTTTGCTTAAGCTTACTTAATCTGCACTGCTAGCCGAGTAAGTAAGTTTCTTGACTACCGAGTCAGTGCTCGTGCTTTCAAACCTAAGGCTGTAGTGAGTGCTCGGTCGGTAAAGCTATAACACTTATCGACTAACCACACACCTGTTTGGCTGAGTCCACCATTACCACGTTTCGTATCTCTTTCTTCAATTACCGTGTGTGCCGTTGTGCACGACCAGGGGATATCCCTTGAATGATTGGCCATGTAAAAAAAGAAAAAAGAACGACTAAGCCATTGTTTAAAGCGCATTGGATGCCTCTCGCACTTTTATAAGCAAAAATGAAAGACAGGCGATCCGATATCTGAATTGTTTACTCGACGTGGAAGACTTTGGAATGTTTCCAAATAAACTGAAGTTTCAAATGTAAGCTTCATTTTGTTTGCAGCTTGGCTTCAAACAAATTATGCTTTAAAATTAATAACATTGTTGGGGAAAGCATGTGATTACAACAGGACGTTGTATCATCGAGCCCTTTACCTGGTAATTACACTTAACTTACGATTTTTCATTGTTTCTCAACTTATTTTAATGTGTTTGCTTCGGTCGAGTCACTGAGAGTTTTTGCCTCCACTTACATGCACATGTTATGTACACATGACAGCACTTAAAAGGGAAAAGTAATGGCCGTGTTGATAAAAGTAATGGCGGTATAAACTAAATGACTGAACGAAACATTGTAAAAAAGGACATCGCAAGCCAGGCTAGAGGGAAAGAAAGAAAGAGAGAGAGAGAGAGAGAGAGAGAGAGAGAGAGAGAGAGAGAGAGAGGGGGAGAATTATAGTCGTCATGCATGAATCCACATTAACATGTGTGAGAATATATGTAACGATTTTAAAAATACCCATTTGACAGAAACCTAAGGATTTCACAAACAGGTTTTATAAGGATAAAGTTGTTAAGCCATAAAGGTGTACAGGCATAGACTGTTATAAATATCTAGTGAACACAATACTTAGTGGAAACTTAATCTTCTAAAGAAAATTTTAAATTCATTATGGGACGTAAGGGACGTAACCTTGGTCGCTCGTGGCTTAAAAAACTCTTCACTAAATTTCAAAGACTTTTTCTTCTCTCTCTCTCTCTCTCTCTCTCTCTCTCTCTCTCTCTCTCTCTCTCTCACTCTCTCTCTCCCTCTCTCTCTCTCTCTCTCTCTCTCTCTCTCTCTCTCTCTCTTTCTTCGAATTATAAAGATCCAAATCTTTTAATGCCTTATAATCGATATTATTTCATACGAACGATTAGCGGATTCCTCTCTCGTGTCAACGAACACAAATTAAATAAAAGCTTATAAAATAGTTTTTCAGTCTTCTTTAAAGGTTATATGGAGGTAAACTATGTTTACACCACTTACGATAGAAATCAAATTTTCAAATAAATGATTTTATCTTTTGGTTTTAATCCACTGCTGCTGTGCACCTATGTTGAGGTCCCAAATGCAGTTTGAAACAGAAAAGAAACTAAATAATGGAAAATAAAAACTATAAACATCAAAAAAAAAGAAATCCTATACACAAACACACACCCGAATGTAGATATATATGTATATACGAATGTATTCATAAAAGCAACAACAATAATGAAAACGAAAAGAAAAAAACAGTCTGCAATACACAGTTTGATTAATGATGAAATGTCAATTATTTGAAAGAGATACTGGATGATATGTTCCAAGCGCACAGAACGTACTAATATCTCTCGTTGGCTCACAGCAGTATATGAAATTTGTTTTCGATTTTCAGCATGATTTTTGTTCCATTATGCCTGGACATGCGAGTCAAAAATAACGTAGAGTTAAGCAAATCATTTATACAAACATTCATACATTTATATATGTGTTTATGTACATATATATATATATATAGCATGTGAGAAAAGTCGATAAATTTTATTTTTTTAATATTTTTGATAAAACATTATTAGTTTTCCCATTAACCATCACAATAGACTCACTCGTACCGATTACATTCACTTATGGTATATGGAACACTTATATATAAAGCAGATTAATTTTAACCATTCCTCAAACTCCCAAATCATATAAAGCCGAATTCACAGCAAAACCGTTAACTAATCTCGATCAGAGTTAACATCTGAATTTGTCGTGGGACCCAAAAAGTATAGAACTAAGAAATCACTGAAGAAATTTTGTGGAATGACATTCAATATGGTCGTAGGATGACGAAACATTCGTTCACATTCATTTCGCTTAATGGTTGCTGCAATCGAAAAATCATATGAATTCTATATCTCATCCTACGAACTTATTGAGTGACGTGTTATTTAAAATTATCCTAAAAATTTCATATTGAAAACGCATGAAACCAATGGAAGGATCAGTTTAGCGTAAGTTAAGGCAAACCTTGGTTGCTCAACATTTTACTCTAATTTACTTTACCGATTGGATTACCGAAGCCGTACGCCCCCACTAGCAATGAGCCGATTGTAGAGCAATAGATAGATATCTGCTGAATATACTGAAAGTTTGACAAGGAAATTATTGGAGGATTCTTGGATTACTCTTCGATATCATTTCGGTTTGCCAGCTGCTGCTTATTGCTCAAAGTTAATATGAAGGAATATGGTTAAGATGGTAGTATCATCTTTTTCCCATTTTAAGGAAATCAACAACAGATAAAGCAACAAAGCAACTACGAATTCTATTCACCGTAGGTGAAGTTATCATGAGGAAGTTTTAATTATAATATTTTTTGTTTTCTCTTTCTTCAGAAAAGTACAGTTATTTCCTGAACAGGAACATAACCATCACTTAAGTCAATTGTCGATTCTTTAGAAACAAGTTTCTAAGGCACGACACTAACACATATCCAGTCCAGTTAATCCATAAGCATTGTGTATATAAAATAATTATAATTTTTTATTCGCCTTAAAGCGTCAATAGAAGTGAACGACACTAAGAGCTTAAAAAGAACTAATTAAAGCAATTTCCTGTAGTCACGTAAGTTCTGTTTACCCACAATGTGTTATTATGCTCTTTACTTACCAATCACATACGTGTTATGTAACATTTCTTTTCTAGTAAAAGACGTGCATACATATATATATATAAACATACAAATTGCCAAGCATATCATGATATGCTCGCACACATGACACATACACATTTAGATGTTAAATAGCGTGAAATGAAATGAAATTCTCTCTAATAATAAATTCAACTCAGGCAGTCTCGCACCTTAATTAAAAGGACACTTTAACCAAGTGTTGAGTGTTGCTTGTTGTAATTAACAAGATTCGAACCAATTTATTATTTTTAGAGCTTAAGTAGCTGATGAGTGACTAAAACTCATCATCGTCATCATCATCATCATCATCGGAATGCGTAAAGGGCGATTTAATGGAGTCCGAATGGAAGAAAACTTTTTCCTTTTTGGTGAGTTATTATTATTCTACTGGACAACAACATAACAAAACGAAAAGACGAATGTGTAAATAAACCAATACAGGCTCACTTGGTGTAAAGTTGATGAATGACATGTGGTTCCTTCTCAACAAATGGTCATTGCAAAATCACATACAAATTCTTAGCATATATTCGACTAAAGAATACAAAAAGAAAAAAAAAAAGAACAAAAGGAAAAGAAAGAAACATTTTATAAAAACGTCCATTTTAACTGAAAACCTTCCATCATGGTTTTTTTGTTCTTCCCTTTTTTTTTTTTTTTTTAAGCAATAAGGGTGATTTTTCTTTTATTTTACACATGTTTGTTTATGAATGTGTGTAAATGTGCGGTCATATATAACATAAGAAATTCTCCTTTGCCTCTCTCTAATTTGGTTATACGTTTAGGGTGAGGGGAGGGTACTTTTCTTTTAATAAAGTTCATAAGTAAAACATCTCTTTGGAATACTTGTGCTTTTCCGGTATTTTACACTCATTTTAAAACCCAACTGAACCTCTATCAAAATGCACATGACATGTTTTCAAAGACTTTTATATAAATTTTTTTTTTTTTTTTTTAAGTAAATTAATTTGTTTCATTCATAAATAAAAAAAAAACCCTTGAGATACCGAATATGTAGCGTATGAGTTATGGCGCCCCCTACAAATGAACAGAAAATTACGTTTTATAAAAAAATTGCAACCATTCACAATAAGTGTTACTTGTATCTAAAGCCAGGACAAGCAACCACTAGGAATACAAATTTGTCTTTTTTTAAATGACTGAACTATGGATTTTGTTTCTCTTAGTTCAAGCAATACGAAGAGAAAAAGAAAAGGCTGAACGGCTGTTTTCACCTCTATGTTACTCTTTATATTCTTCCTTAAAGTCTTTTAGTGAAGAGTTTTATTTAAGATTCCTTTATATATATATTTTCCTTCAATATTTGTGCCCTTTCCTCAGCCAGTAATTATTACCAATAATTAAAGATGACTTTATTTATATCTTACAAATTCGCCTAAAATTGAAATATATAATAGTGTTGTAAAGTTTCGTAACAAAACGCCCATTCAATGAACGCACTACTTGCTTAACCCTTGATGATTATTTGCGATGATTGCTATTATTATTATTTTTATTTAAATGATTATTACGTTTTATACAAGTTAAGTAAAACAAAGTTTAAACAACAATGTTAATGGTTCGAGTAGTCGGCTGCGACTGATTTTTATTGAAAATTATACCTTAAAAGTAAAGTGTTTATCGCTATGGAAATTGTGTTTTTTAAGTATGAAAAACACAATTGAATTAAATTAAATTGATTAAATTAAAGAAAAAATTCTTTGTTAATTCTTTATTAATTAATTTGACTTATTTTATAGGCGTCAAATTATTTAAATGGATTAATTTAGCAAATGCGTCGAATTGCAAAGAATTCAATATATATCAGTGTGTGATCAAAAAGGAATTTAATAAAATTTCCCTTAACATATATATATATATATATATACATATGATGATTGTTATTGTTATTACTATTGTTATTATTGTTATTATTATTATTATTTAGGCAATTATTACTAAAATGATTATTTAATTTAGTTGATTATTATGATTATTATCGTTCTTTTTATTATTATTATTATTTATCTAATTTAATTTATCTAATTTAATTAAACCTTATTAGTTACTTTACAAAATGCCAGCAATATCAAGATAAGGAAAAAAAGCAAAACAAGATATAACGTTAGACGCTTCGTGATAAGATCAGAGAGGATTAATGATAGAACATTAAAGCATTATAAATATGTATATGCGAATAAATGATTAATTATTTAACTATTAATTAATTATTCTATTAGCATAATTAAATAATTAATAGCTAAGCTTCACCACCAATAACGTATTTAATGCGATCGCATGGCAATGAGAACTTTGATCAGATAAATAGTATAATCGTTAAGTAATTGACCTAGTTCCCACAAATAGGGCGTGCACAGCATTTGTAATTTTATAGATATATAAATAAATGTGTTAACATTCAGACAGATTAATCTGACATTGTTTACACCAAGGGAAAAAGTACAGTAATTGGAACAATTTATGGAACTATATATTTTCTGTCATATTTATAAATATATGTGTTGCCCTTTAGATAATCATGTGAGCATGAGTAGTAAATTATTAAGTGCCTGCTACAGCCAACAAATGTGAATGCATCTGTGCACTGTAATCGGAAAAGGATTCCCTTGATTCTTGAATCCGATTTCTGCTAAAAATGGGTAATGCCTCGTTGTACAATTTGAGAAGAACACGTAGACATTACTGTAAGTCATAACCTGTGCGGCATTACGAAGACTTAATCGGGACATGAATGTTAAAATCCATCAGACCAAGCAGAGCTGACGAATTCACATAGCATTTTATCATTTTACAGATGGCGGTAAATACCAATATTTTGCGTCTTGTTTGCAAAGATTGTAAGTCAATGAGTTGAAGTCTGTGCTGATCGGCCCCGGCTCACTAAAATGCGTTTTTTTACTTTTATTGTGATTGTAACCAAAATGTGGCCACGAAGTTAATTTAAGTTTATTACTTCCCTTCTGGGATCCGGGTAGTCACCCTCCAATACGAACTTTGTAAGTTTCTGCACACAGGTTGATTTTTAAATTGATCGAATTGGTCAGAGCCCACGCCTGCGAAAAAGCGGGCTCTCTAAGCTCAGTGGCTCATTACTCACAAATTATGAAAAATAGAAGTTTGAAATTTTTCACCCTGCTCCCCTAAAACCCTATCTATTTATGTGCAAAAATGGAGAACATCGGCCATGTCCACAAACTCTTTGTTTTTGTACATTTGTTTGTACATTCGTCAACTGAAGATATATCATCTGCCCAAAAATGCTTTAGTTCTAAAATAAGTATAGCGGGCAACATAACGCGGTGGATAAATATTTTCTTAGCAGTACCATCGTTATGATTAAATAAAATGGGGAGCTTGGGGAGCAGAACGCGACAAGCTGCGAGTGTTAGTTCTAAATTAATTATGGGTGGACATAAAATCTTGAAGCGTTTAGAAAAAACTAATTTCTTGGGCATTATGATCTTAAATGATCCAAACTTTTACGTACAATCATTATGAAGTACGAATAGACAGACAATGTTAAATCGAGCTAGCATTTTACACGACTCAAGTGCAGGTAAACCAGAGAGATTTTCTGATATGTTTTCAAAGAAATAATTTATAATAGCACAACGAAATGCTCTTACAGTAGATAAATGTTGTTTATAATAATTGTTGTTATGTTGTTGTTTATGATAATAGTGTTGAGATCAATTTCATTATATACTTTTCCCGTCCGGTATAAAGAAAGAGAGGTAGAAGACAACATAAGTCGATCAAACTTTTATTGGAAATGTTTCGTTGATTTAAAAGATAAATAATAAATGATTTGTTGATTACATTTATGAGTATAGACTAAAAAAAATAATTTTTTAACACAATTTTCTTTTTGTATTTAACCAGCCCCTTAGGGAATGTTTTCATAACTTTGAAAAACGTTTAGAAAAGAAAGATAAAAAAACAAAACAACAGAAGTTGTCGGCAGTCAATTAGAAAGAAGTCTCGTGACAATCAGTATTTCGCGAAGTGTTGAAACCCTTTCCGCATGTTGGGAAGAGATGAAAAGAGGAAAGGTGCTTACGATCGAGGACACACAGTCGAAAAAACGCTCTACAGAGCCCGCCAGTCTTACCAGTTGTTCCTTTTATAGGCATTTAAATCCATTAGCCCATCAACTCGATCTTTTCTAAAATGAAAATAAACTTAGTTCGGGTTTACTGTATATTTTTCAAAATTTCCTGTTTGTGGCATAACGTTTTCGTCACACTCGTCATTTTGATGTTTAGATGTTGTATTTTCCTTTCCTTTCTGTCCTCAGTAGCTTCAGTTGAATACCTTTGAAAAGATTTAATATATGCATATATACGATCGGTGAAAGTCAAAAAAAGGCAAAAAAACACGAAGGCTGGCTGTACACGGATTACCTAGCATTTAAAGCAGTTTTCTCTCTCGTTTCTAGGCTTCGCAATAAGAATGCTTGGCAGCACTTCCAGCTCTCGCTTTTTGAGCAAAATTTTGTAAATAAAAATATCCACATTTTGCCCTTTTAGTAAATCGTCCTTCGGCACCTTCCAATGTATCATTCAAGGACATGCATATAAGCAAAAAACTTCCTTACAAAAGTTTGCAATAATTCGAATTTTAAAAAGAGATGCAAGCTATGCAAGAAAGAGACGCATGCATGGTTAGAGCTGAAAATCCCACGTTGATACACAATACGTGCTTTTTCTGCCATGTTTCGTACGTGCTTACGTCGGTGTTACGGATAAAAATATTATTTATCTGCGGTACACTATTAACAAAAGTTTTATTAAGAAATCATGGATGTCGAAGATTTTTCTCAAGTTGAATGCAATTTTCTTGCATTAATAATATTTATGTTTACTGTACTGTAGAAGCTAAGCAAGAATGTGTAATTTTCTCTTACCCTAAAAAAATATTCACTCCCTTATCCTTAGCAGCCTTTTGTTAAACGCGAATTTAATCTAATGTCTGATGGAAAGAGAATACCGGCAATTTTTACGAAAACTTTCCATAACTTAACTTATATTTATGTTATTCATATACATATATATTGCAACAACAAATACTTATTTAATAGCAATCACCAAACTTTCGTTAAGATGAAATATGGGAAATGATAATAAAAAAGAAAAAAAAAAAGAAAGACACAAAAATACTTTGGAAACTTCACTTAAGGTTGATTACTTCTACCCTGTGAGATACCTGTAGAGACGAGCTTCTGATAAGCGGAAAAGATGTTTTCTAAACACATAGAATGCTGTTAAAACAAAAGCCCGGAACTACAGGGTAGGTCACGGGAGCGTTTAATTAATTAAGAAGCGCGTATATAAAAGGTGCACTTTTCCGCTTTTGCGTTAGGCAGCATTTAAGCGATAAAATTTGAAATCTTATCAATAATTTATGTGCGTGCGTGTGAGCTGAAAAGAGAATTAAATTATTCAAAATCTTGTTGAATAGTGCAAGAGAGATGTGTATTTGTGTATATAATAAAAAAAAAAAAAAAAACATATATACAACAAACAAAACATAAGGGGTTGAAAGGAAAAAAATTTCAACATTTAATTGAAGGACTTGGAATGAAGCTATCCTTCCCTACATAAATTGATTTAAGCTTGTCTGTCCCTCTGTCTGATGTCTATCCATGTATTTTATGCTTTACCTTCAGCCGCGATATGTCGATCAAATTTGGTGCACTCACGGGTTATGGTTTAGCATGGGATGCAATTAAAAATCGGTTGAATTCAAGGATTTTTAAAACCCTTCTCCAGAACGCCTTATTGGAAAGAATTGTTATGTGAAACCATTTCGCATTCTTTAATATTTCTCGGCAAAAATCGTTGCCAAATATTAATTTGTTTTTTTACGTGAAAAATTTGGACCGAATGGAACCATTTTTAGAACGCCCTCTTATATAATTATTCTTACAAAAAATATGCTTCCATAAGGCAACAAAGTTTAATTTTCAGATATTTTATTATGAACGTAAGCCTCGAGCAGTAGTAACTCCATATAAAAATTTACTGAGCTAATTGGTCTATTTTTCGGACCTTCTTTCATAGAGAAGTAGGTGTAAAGTGTTCTTATGGAAAGTAAGCCTTGTTAGAGCAATGAGATGTAATTTTTAATATCTTATGATGAACATTAACACCGAACAGGGAATTCACTGCCTGCTCCTATGTATGTGTTTGCAGAAAGCTTAAGTCTTCTATAGAATAACGTCGTTCAAATCCCAGTATTCCGTGACGCAGACCGATGAAAAGTAATGCATTCATTACTTTAGGTAATTAAATATATTAACAAACTTTCAAACACTTCAAAAACATTTTCGACTCCCCCACGCCCTGGTACGAAGTATCGAACAAATCATTCTTTGCAAAAATCTTATTCATCGATCCTTGCCAAATACTTAACTTTGAGTTGTGGTAGATGTAGGGGATGTAGTGTGTTTACTAATCGGCTTTCACTTTTCTTTCTTTTTACTGCTTATGTAGATACTACACATGATAAAGAAAATTACGAGAGATAGCGAGAGATTAAGAATAAATAAGAATTCTCCCATAATTTCTTTTTTAACCGACCTTTTATTAGCAAAGTAAAATAAAGTAAAAAAAACAAAAAATTCAAAATTTTCGATAACTCATAAATTAATAAGAAATGCTAAGGTTTACCCTGAAGCTCTATTTCGACAAGTGTTTGTGCCAAGCACTTGCAAAGAGTATTTAAATTAGTTTAATATGGCTTCGAAAACGAGTTGGATTTATATATATATATATATGCGGACATATACAAAATACAGTTAGATGACAACTTCTGTTCATGTGTGTGCGGTTAACCAAACGCATACGAAAATGTTATGTAAGTATTACTTATCGTATAATTGTTATAATAACTACAGTCGCATGTGCTTAAAGCAAAAGTGTACACACATACACATGTATTCATGTTTTCACTGAATAAATATTTAAATGTATGTATGTATGTATGTATGTATGTATGCATTAAAGCAAATATATGTAAATTCATTTACATTTTGAAAATTTAATTATGCTGTGAACTTATGGTTATTTACTTAAAAACATAACCGCATTTTCGGGTATGACTGCTGAACGGGCGACCGACTGCATGGGTGGGCAGAAGAGCACGTAATTAGAAATGGGTACATGCACTAATGGCTACATGTCTGCATGTCTATCGTATGTATTCAAATGAAAATCTAAATCGAGAATACAAAGTAATAAACTAGAAGGTTTAAGGCCTGCTTTGCTTTGCTTTGCTTTTACCCCGTCCGACCTCCGTTATAACATAATTTACGATATTTACATAATGCATTGCATTACAAATGATTCTCTCTCTCTCTCTCTGAATACATGGCCTTCGCGTGGACACATTTGATTAAAGTATTTGTAAAAGACTTATGGTTACATACAAATTGTACAAAAAATGCAATCACAAAATTTTTTTCATTTATCCTTTAAGCAAATAAATCCTTAATATACGAGATAGGATTAGTAGGACGCATCTTGGAGAAGACTTTACATAGAAGTTAATAAATACGTTGCGGAACTTTTAATATGCGCGTGAGAAGGTTGTGTGTGGCCGATATTTAGTATGGTATATAGATGCGTTCATTACTTCTTTATGTGGTTGCTGAGATCTTTCCTCTTCTAGTTAAAACTCGTCTTCCCCTTGATGCAGAGAGGCAGAGAGGCAGAAAACTGGTTTATCAAATTAGGTTTACTTGGTTTATCGGGCACGCGGGGGGAACGGTGCCTTCTAATAATTGCTGCTGGACTTACACTTTTGGTCCAAAAAGGGAATTCGAAATGTTGTTCTTTAACTTATTCTTATTTTTATAGTGAGCTCGTGACTCGAGCTCGAACTATAATAAGTTTTTCTTTTGCCAGGGAATCATCCATCATTTCGTCGCTGTATCTGTTTCGCGTATGATTTCCTCACTAAATAGCAGAACGCAAGAACGAGCTTGTCCCCCTGTTATTCAGAGGCCACTGATATTGCTATGGGCCGGTGGCCATATAAGGCAGACATTATTTAGTTAATTTATGAGTAATTATACCTCGTGGCCTAAGGAGCGTGGCGTAAGATTGTGCCCGATCACTTCGGAATCACTTTCTGTTTGTCCATCTGTCCATCTTGTTTTCTTGTGGTCAACCCATAGATCACAAATTTTTAAAATATATTTACGAAATTTGTTGCATCGACATGGTTTGGTACAAGGACGAACGCCCGATTAAACTTCTCACAATTTTAAGGGAGTGTTTCCAATGAGCAACAAGAATAGTTTCATTAGTGTTAGGGGACTTACAATTTACGATTTACAAAATCTTCCGAACAATTAAAGAGATTCTAACGATGCCTTTAATTTATTTGTCGGCGGTGCGTATAGGGATCGTGTCAATCAACGGGTTTTGCCAAGTTTTATATAATTTTTGAAAGCTATTTTACGTACATAAGTAGTGACGTAAAAGTAACAACAACAACGAAAAAAAAAGAAGAAATGAATGGAACGCAAAAAAAAAAAAAAAAAAAAAATTAAAAAAATTTGAAAAAGAAACTCACTTCCGACACTCAACTTGCGTAGAGAACATTATTTTGGCATCCTTTGGTGGCCATTGAAAAGCATTTCGTTTCTCTTTAAAAGTGCTTCCGCAGCATAGAGTGGTTGGTGTTGCATAATAAGCAAACTGTGCACCGCAGTAACGAGTGATATATCTTTTCATGTTCAACCATCGCAATTTCAGCTTTTAATATCGCACACAGTTATATGTCGTAGTTGTAGTTTTTGTAGTTGTTATCCTTTGCTGCACTTCTCCCAAAATGTACCCATGTCGGTAATAGCGAAAAATAGTTTATAAAAGTTGAAAAGCACGACGCAAAAAAAACCCAAGAAAAATTAATAAAAAAAACAACGCACATAAAAAAACTTTAGAAAAGCTGTCGAGGGAAAGACCGTGTACTACTTACATGCGTATATGGTAACAATTCAGATTGCAGCGAATATCAGACTCTGGCAGATATTTTCACAAAACTTTCAAGCCATTTTTCTTAATAAGTTTCGAGAGCTTGAAGTAAAAGAAATTAATTGTCATTTATAGCATGCATTTAATAGTCGATTTACGGTTCTATCTCATCCCTTAAGACTAATTTGGTTTTATCTATGATTGTAATAACTTCACCCTCTTTTTCTCCTCCTTTCTCCGTTTTCTCTCCTCTCCTCTTTTAGGTCAATTAATAATGCACATTAAACAACAATAAATAACAGAGAGACAGTTCAACTATAGCCTTCGATACTCTGCAATTTATTATAAAATATCGCTCGGGGCCTCTCGGAGAGACCACTTTCAGGTTGCATTTTTGAAACGCATGCATATGAAATAGAAGATCCTTTAGTTATTGGAGACGTGTTGGAAGGCTAACAAATCATGAGCTATTAATAGAAGTTATGAAATTCTTGACTTTTGTTCGAGATCTGTTCAGCTTTCTCTTGCGATAAGTTTATTTTTTCTTCTTTTCAGTTGAAAATTATATTCAGTTCCAATGCTATGTACTTTTAAATTTATCCCAGAAGATATGGAATTCAATTGCAATTATATCAATTTTTTAGATTCCAAGAACTCAAAAAGAAAGACAGATGGACAGACATAACTAAATCAACTAATGCATCTGACTCTACTTTAAGAGCACATAGTTGACGAGTAATTTAGATTACACGTGATGAAGAGGAAATTTATTAC
Organism: Glossina austeni; assembly: GCA_000688735.1. NCBI lineage: Eukaryota > Metazoa > Arthropoda > Insecta > Diptera > Glossinidae > Glossina > Glossina austeni. The sequence goes on along the minus strand of KK502467.1, from coordinate 1,059,475 downwards.
ACTCCCGGGCCCTTCTCGGATGTACGATTCTTTGAAAACTTAAAGCAATATTCTTAGCTCAATATCATATCCATCTATGAAGGTGATGTCGCACTTGAAATGTCTTCTTCGAATTTTCTAAATTTAAACAGTTGGACAGATGGACAGACACACTTTACTCAGCCGATTGAAAACTGCATATTAATCGTGGCATTATCTATGGCGCCTGTATTCCAAGTGTTACATATACAATGATAAAATAAGTGTACTTGCGCTTTGTTTACCTTATCTCTGGTATATGGAGAATGTTTTTAGTGACATTTTAAAGCAGCCTTGAAAAATGTTATTCTTATTGTTTGTTAGGGTTGCATTAAAGGTTGCATTGCAATTTAAATTCAATTTAATATCGAATCTTAACAAAGATAATAATTTTTACAGTAAATTTTTTTCTGTGCAAATATCTAAAATTTTGCCTGTCAATAATTATATAATCAATTGTTTAAAATTAAAAATATATTTTATTTATGTATTTTCCGTTTATATGCATACGCATAATTACTTACTAATATATTTACGCAAGTGAAAGCAAACACATTCATTTCACAAATAATTTATGAATTCATGCAAACTTCATGCGTCATATATTTTCATAAAATGTATAAATAATTTACGACTCTCCTCTTTTGCATATCCAAGGGTCTCTTAAAACAGAGAGAGGCTGGCTGGCTGGCTGGCTGGCTGGCTGGCCATTTATTTTTTTCATAAATCACATTTTTTATTATTTGGTAATTGCCAGAGCTATTATTTGATAAGAAGACGAAGAGGACAACGCAGTCCTCTAAATGAAACGAACTTGCGAGTAATCAAGCAGCATGTAGCATAGTGCTACGCCATGCCCCCTGTGAGCCGATTTAGTTCGCATCTAGTTAAGGTTCATTTTTCTTTTTATAAAGCAATTTTCTATTTTTTTAATAATTTTTTTCTTATAAAATAGCATCGAAAACGACATAACATGAGATGTATTTTATGTGATAAAGTGGATCCGCCGAAAACTGGATCTAATTTGGCCCCAACTTGGTCCTGGGTTGTCAAGTGAAAATAGAGGGAGTCCTGAGGGTATTTATGCTAAACACAAACATTGTTTGCATAAACTTATCAAGGGCGACCTACATTTGTTATCGTAGAACAAATGTTACAACTCAGGTAGCTTAAGATAACAGTAACAGTAGAGGCCGAGACTTTGTCAATCCCCCTGAATCATCATCAGTGAAGTAAAAGAATGATTTGCTTTTTTAGGAAATTTTTACCATTGTTAAGTGGAACGCATGTGGAACCTAAGCGAAGTGAAATTTCTTTCTTATTTTAATTTCCAATGTCTCCGTAGCCAGCACCTGGTTTTTGATTGTTAATATTACCACCTTGGTATACAAGGAATAGAATCAGTTCACAAGAGAAGTAGTATACACACATAATATTTGCGTTGTGTGCTCTTTCAAAATTGCTGGCTCGTCCTTAATAGATTATCAACTTTTACTTTTCGCTTCGCAAGCATCAGACGAGTATCAATATGAACTTTAACCGTGAATAAGAACTTTGGGAGGCCGGTAATGAGTTTTTCTACATTTTCAAAAATATACATCTAGATATACCTACATACACAGTCGATGCATAATAGATATGTAATGAAAGCTTTGTATGTAACTTTGAAAACATAACAATCAATGGCTGTTATTAATGTATATGGAAGTAACTTGAATAGAAAACAAGACGGAACAAGAAATGCCAACATTTCAGAAAGCATAATAAAGGGAAAAGACAATATTTGCAAAAAGGCAACAACGTATACTGATTATGTCCAACAAAAATTCTTTAATGTTTTTCTTTTGTCAGAATTACTAGCGTTTACACGAATGCATACACGCAAACGTTCACATCGACATATCTAAAAATATAGAACTCACAACGCGAACTATGGCGTATACGTATACATGCATTTATATGTATGTACATGTATATATATATATATATATATATATATGTATGCGTATATAAACAAAGCGGATATACAAGCCAAACATAAATATAAAACGCAATAAAGCGTCAAGCCATTGTTTTTATTATTATATGTATGGTCGTATGAATGGTCGTGTGTGTATTGTGCAAATAGCAATTTTTTTTCTTTCAGTCACTTCTAGATGGATGCTGGCAGAAAATTAAGTTTGTATACATATAACAGAACAGACAACATTTGAACTGCTATTCCTGCTGCTGGTGCTGCTGATGGTAATGCTGATGCTGCTATTGCTTGCCTGCCCGTTACTGTGGGTGTTGCTATTCGATTCGAATACATTCGTACGAATAATTCATCTAAATATTATATATACATATATATATATTTGCCACTTTGCACGTTCGTGTGTGTGTGTGTGTGTGTGTGTGTGTGTGTGTGTGTGTGTGTGTGTGTTCGTAACTGTTCGAGTAACTGTTCTTTTGCATCATCATGATTTACGGAGAATAACGCCGTATCTCAACGTAATCTTCGTTGTAGTATATGGCATTTGATGTTGATAGATATAAACAATTGTATTTCAGTTGATGTGTTGAACGGATAACATTTGCTCAGTTGGTATGTTTTCCGTTTTTTTTTTTTTTTTTTTTATTTTCTTTTCTTTTTTCTATACACACATATAAATATATATATATATATATATATATATATATATGCGTTTGCATGTATGTCCGCATCCCACTTACGTGTTTTTTTTTTTTTGTCTTTTTGCTCTTCCTTATCTAAGGTTTCGCTTTAGCTAGTCACAAGCTCAACCAAAAAGTGTTTCTTTTTAAAAATCTACTGATTTACAACATCGTAAACACACAATTGCTACAATAATGGCAAACGTTGCAACCATGCAAACACCCACACGAATATATATACATATTTGCATAAGTGTGTACAGTACTTTTGGCTTAGACGCGTTGCGTTTAAGAAACCATTTCGTTTAATTGCTTCAAATCGTTTGCAATGTTAAGCAATAAAATTAAACAAGGAGTACTAACACGGGCCAATAAACGCTTAAGGATGATAGTAATAATGTGACATGGACAGACAAAACAAAACATAAATGATTTGAAGAGCACGACGGAAAGTATCGCTTTGTCAGTGTATTTCTTGCAAGAAACCCATAGAGATTTCTTATCCCACAAAGAGCATTTAATTTATCCTAAGCACAAAATCTAAAGCATCTCAGATTATTGAAATAGTCAGGTAATGCACGCACAGTTGCTGGCATTTTTAGCAAAAATATCAGCCAAATTTAGGAAAGGAGTGAGCTTACGCAACCTAGTTAACTATATCAATACTACCTAGCAATAACTATATTGGTTTCCCATGAAACAAAAAATCCTTATGTTCAAAAGAAGGAGAAAAATATTTTACTTGAAGTATCGTGCATTCCGTTATTCGCATTCCGTGCTTAAAGAACGTTTCGGATTCTAAGGCTATCCACAAGAGGACTCAATCTTTGGAATCGAATGAAAGCGGTGTTCAGAAGGGCATGGATTGAAACACGTCTTGTTAATTAGAGGGAAGAAGGTACGATTAATACAGTGAAGATTAGATTAGATTATCTCCTAAGCTGTTAACGCTTTTTAGACCGGACCGCGGAGTCCCAAGCTAAAGAATCATTTCATACTGGTTTGCAATATAACGCTGGAGTTACTTTACTTATTATTCGGCTCAAAAATATCGTCGGAAGTAACGGTTGCGTTACTCGTAACACGTTGATTCCTATCAATTCTTCTAAATGGGGGTTTGAGCCCAAGGAGGATTTTCAGGAAAGGCGCTCGTCTTTCGGTTATTGATTTGTATCTAACTTTCATCACTCGTTACAATACACTGGTGGTTATCTTCGAATAAAACAGTAATAGGAAAGCTTCTACTGGTTGGCGTTCTTTTTTCACCGAATTTTACCGAGCCAAAGTTTGTTGTATAAAATGTTATAGAAAAAGTAATTTCGTGGTCTCTTAAGAAAGTTAATCAAAGCAAAACCCGATAGACTTGTAGAGTGACCTACTTATTAGGTACATTCTTGCATAACTAGTGGGTTCCTTTATTAGTACCTGTCAGCAATATTATCACCTATCAAATGTTCGAATAAGAAAGACCTATGCCAGATTATCCGCAGTCATCCTTCCTAGAAATAAATGCTTTAACAATAGATGCTTGCATGTATTTTGATCAACGACATCTGTTGGTGGCAAAGATAAAGTAAACCAAAGTATCAATGCACGCAACGGTTAAATTCGGTGATTTTGACCTTTTTATTTATAAAATAACGGTCTCTCAGTTAGCATTATACAGTTATTCCGTGTATGTAGGCGGTAATCTGAAAATCACGGAAAGCCGAAAATTGCATTTTCAAAATTCATTACTTTTGTTATTTGATTTGAAGAACTCTGCAGCCGAGGCCCACGAAACGCTTTTAGAACCTTATAGTGATGCTGTTCCATCATATCCCAATTATAGGTTTTGGTTTCAACGGCTTAAAACTGGTGATTTCAATGTCCATGGCAAAGAACCGCTTGGACAATCAAAGAAGTTCGAAGACAATGAATTCCCGGTTGAAATGCTCTAACAACTTTCGAACAGCTTAGCAGTTGATGAATGAATCAATCGCTTCTGAACTTTTCCGAGCGATGGGAAAGATCCAAAAAAGAAGGCAAATAGCTACCAAACGAGTTAACTGAAACTGCCATTTCGAACCGTTTCAGCATCGCTGGCGTATTGGGAGCGGCGATGAAAAGTGAATCTTGTACGGCAATCCCAAGTGCAAAATATTTATGGTCACAAAGTTTCGCTGTGCATAGGGTGGGATCAGCGAGGAATAATGTATTACCGGCTGCTAAAACCGAAAGAAACTACTACAGCAGATGCTTACCAACGTTAATGCAACAAATTGAACGAGACTAGAGACAGCGATTAACAGACGCAGTATCATCGTGATTAAGTAATTGAACCACAGGCTTCTTACTGTGCCCTCATCCGATTCACTTTTACGCAAGTAATTCTTTTAAGACGTTATGTCTGCCGTCGCAAACGTTTAAATTAAAAAAATGAAATAAAACATTTATGACAGGGAAACATTTCTTCAGAGAATAAATTCTTATAATTGCATTAACGCTCGTTGCTGCATCAATCTGTTATAGTCTCGTTAGCCATTAGCTTAAAAAATGTTATCACCGTCGGGTATGACGATGACAATGCTTTGCATTCTTTGTAAATATATTGAGGTTTTTTTTTTAGAGAATAAATAATTCAACGAGAGTGAACGCACTTAGTCGGAAAGTACTGTTTGCATAAGGAACCCCGCAATAATATTTGAGAAATTTTCATTGGATTTTTTCACATTTTTTTGCATATTTTTAATGCATATTTGCATTAATATTTAAATATGTTATATAAACGAAATGTGTATCGCTTCATTTTCGAATGCGCTTTTGAAAGACATCTTATTTTGTCAGTCGTTAGCTTATAGTTGAATGACAAGGATTTATATATAAACTAAGATTAATCAAATTTATTCGATAAAACTTGTGCACGCACGCACGTACATATATAATATGCATGCGGGCGGGAGATTAGCTTGACAAGAAAAATGCATTTAGATTGAAGTCGCTTTGCAGAAAATGACAAAATTGTTCTGCTAATTATCTCAAATAAATAAATCGTTGAATAATACCATCGTCTCATTAATTTAATAGATTAATAAAATTGATTCAATTCTTCTTCGTTGGAATTTTGTGGTAAGCAATTAGAAGTATACGCTATAAAGTATAAGACATTCTCTCTCTCCAGATAACTATTTATTGATATTCGTATCGAAGCGATTGTAAATCAAAAGATATAAATCACTTGATGTAGAAAATGCAATTATTTCGTATTATCACTTCGAGTTTTAGGGAAAAACCATAACATCATTGAATGAATTAATTGCCGAGTGTTTCTTAAAAGCAAGCAAGAGATAGTTTAGTCTTGTTTACTGCTTAAAGCAATTTGTGGGCCACAACAATCGGCCACAAGAACACATACGCACATATATACAAACACACACACACACACACACACACACACACACACACGCACACACTCACACACAAACATATATACATACATACAAACTGCTTGATGAATTAATTTTTTGTGGTTCCTTCTTCTTTTTTATATCAATAAATTATCCAGTGTATGCAGCACCAGTTTGCAACTATAGTAAAGGCCGAACTAATGTAACTTGCATAAAACTATGCCTACCAACTGATGTTCTCCTAAGAAGCCTTTATCTCTTTTGGGACAACCATCTATCTAATCTGCATAGGATGAGGTTGAATAAATTAAGCGTAAAACTAAAAACCGTTAAGATCCGTTAAGATGTATGGTAGGTAATTTAATTTTGGCATTGTCCGCAAATATGATATACATTTCAGAATTTTCCTCACCTCCAAATAATTATAATTCACACTTGTGAATATTGAGTAGAATAGGAAATTTCTAAAAGCGATTAACTCTGCTAGGTACAGGGCGTACCTTATCTAATCCGCAGTACTCATACTAAGGCATTTTTTTACGTTTTACCGATTTTTTGAAGCAGCTTTTTTTAATTTCACACTTTTAATAATATGTGAACCATATTGTCCGACACTGTAGATACGTTATTTCTTGTAGAGGACTGCGCTCGATACTTATTTGATTTGGTTGAGTATTGAACACATTGACATCTGCCTCGCATTGGACGTCCTGTGCGCAAATTAACAACAAATACTATATAAAATACGAGTCAAATCAGTGCTTTCTGCTACAATTTCGCTCTGTGAAGGGAATAGTGAGTCGATGTGTGGAGGGAGTAGAAGTTTTACCTGAAAGCAATTTTCTTCTCCTCCTGCATTCTGGTATAACTGATTTTTTAGTTTTAAAAAAATGCCAAAAAAGTATTTACACTAAACCACTAAAAATAATCCTTAATAAACTACCTTGACGTAGAAAGACTTCATTGGAATTTAACTTCTAAGATACCATCCCTGTTGTCTACACTTAACATCGTTCTTTCATCTAAAATAATACCTCGTTCTCTTCGTCGCCGCACGCCTTAAGGAAGTAGTGAATCTACATACATTCCTTAGCACATAGTTTGAAAGTTAGAAACAATAAGAAAGTTACTCCTTTAATTTTTAAATTATACAACGTTTTGTCAGTTAATTTATGTACATTGCCAATTCTGCACCAGCCTTTTGGCCAAAAACAAAGGAAACTTTTTAATTAATAAAACAAAAAGCAGAATTTCAAGATAAGCATACAAAATATAATCAGTTGGTGGTATTATATCCAAAAGAAAAAAAAAAAAAACAAAAAAAAAAAAGAACAAGTGGGAGGAGGACAAAATGCTCTGTTCGAAGTAAAAGCGCACCAGCACAACTAGCAGAGGCTGCCATCACAATCGTTTACGGAACGGAAGGAGCTGTGCATCGTCCGTCGTATACACTTGCTTGACTTGGTAGCATTTCGTACACTTGAGTAATTTCGATGTATAAGCAATGTTCGTATATTAATGTATTTGCTTTCATGTATGTATCTTTCATGTGCATCTTTTTCTATATAAATACATACATATCCATACATACATACATACATAGGTCGATCTCTCTCTCTCTTTCTTTCCTCCTTTCTCTTATGCAACTATAGATTTGTATGGGCATAAATCGGAATGTGTTTTAATTGCAAATGGATGTGGTTATCTAAATGGGTTTATATATGTGAACAAAAAAGACATTATTTAACACAAAAAAAAAAAAAAAAAAAAAAAAAATTANTCGATCTCTCTCTCTCTTTCTTTCCTCCTTTCTCTTATGCAACTATAGATTTGTATGGGCATAAATCGGAATGTGTTTTAATTGCAAATGGATGTTACTAACTAACACCTTACTGCTACGCTTTCAGTGTTATAATTATTAAACAAAAAAAAAAAAAAAAAAAAAAACAAAATTATATACAAAAATAAAAAGTACATAACTTTGTAGTAAAAAACGTTGTCATGCTTAAATTTTGTTTTATGTAATTACTTGCTTGTATCAGTATGTGAATATGGCACATATTCAGAAGTTTCAATCAAAACATATGCGTCCACAGATTGCATTGAAAAATTACACCATTAATGTTTGTATTGATTTTATATTTACGATTAAATTGCATAACATAACTTTCATATATGTACGTACGTACGTACGTACGTACGTAAGTATGGATATGAGTAAGTTTTTGTGTTTACAGAACATTTTCTGTTTTTTTTTTTTTGAAAATAAAAAAAGTTCTTATTGCCAATTTAAATATAAACTTTTAATATTTACGATAACATTTATATTTAAGTGAGATTGGAAGTAGTTTCAAACAAAGCGAACAATGAGAAAGTTTTAATAAATTTGAAATACATTTACTCAATTTAGGTCGAATGTTAAACCCTCTTGCGAAGCACACTTTCGATAATGTACTCAAATAATGATTTATATTGAAAACATGTGAAAATTCTATAATGGATTACGGCCGATCGTCAAATACCCTTTACCCTTATTTATATAAGGCGTTACGGGAAGTGATCGAAAAAGTGATTCGATCCGAAACATTCTCAATACCGTCCATTCTTGGGGCAAAAAATCATCAGTACATTAAATTTGACAAGACAACAAGATGGGCAGCAGGACAGACAAGCTTAGATCACTTCAAAAAGCGATTGCAAAAGAAAATGATTGTGAAAGGTGAGTCTATGTCAACTTTTTCTGATTGGCACAAGCACCCGTACAGTTTTAATACAACTATAAAATTATGTATAACAAATAGTGTTGGATATAGTTATTCATAAATTAATTGTAAGTGATCTTCGCCTTAAACGGCTACTTGCTCATTACAATGCCAATGGCCACCAAATAGCAAAGGAACGAGTTCGCGTTTGCCTTCCGTTTCTTAATGAGGAAATCATACGCTGAGCATATGCAGCGTTGAAATGATGCATGTTTCGTTAAGAAGAAAAACTGTTTTCATAGTTGCTGCGAGCTCGCTATGAAAATTTAATCGAAGGGAATAAGAGAAAGAAAAAACATTCTGAAGTCATTTTTTGAATGAAAAGGACAAGTCCAGCAACGATTATTGCATTATCAGATTAATACACTTTTGCACCACAAGTGCAGATGTAAGGTATAATATAAGTTAAGCCGGAAACTTATGCTACATACTCGCATTTTATGCAAGAAGAATATACATACATACATACATACATACATACATACATACATGCTTAATTAACGGGTTTTTGGGAAAAGTTCAATCTTTTCCTGATTTTTCCTGTTTTCGATCTTCAAGTGTTATATAATATCATAATAAACTTCCCCAATGAGAAGGTTACGTTTTTGAACTCTTGTAACAACGACTTAGAGGTTCTTTGAATTCCTCCTGTACTGTCTTTGTGGAGCGCTGCGAGACCACATCTTTCACGATAAATTTGAACTTAAACTGTGCTTAAGTTTGCAATGACTTTACAATAACCGCGGATCTTTGGAGTATAGTCCACAACGGAGCTGACGTGGCTTTTGTTTATGACAACGTCTAAGTGAAGTATACGGTCCAATGTATGGGACATGGTAAATATATAAAATACGGCCCGCTGTCGATCTAAAGCACTTGCCAAAAACTGTAAGTTACTAATGAATGTATTTTAAATGTTTCGGGCAAAGTTTGATCACGCAGCTGGTTTTTTAAAGACATTATAAGCACGTAAATAAAAAAAGTTGTGATAAAAAAATTGAACCATAATTTGCTGAGAAATTTATTATATTTAAAACTTTCTTTAATCTCTCAATATTTTTTAACTCTTACAAGAGTATGGAACTTTGACAATCAACTAAGTTCCTGTAGATAGATGGTCTCAAGTTTGTGCGGATGTATACAACACAGAGAAAGACTTTATATCGACCAAGCTTTCATAACTTTTATTATTTACCGATCGATTCAGAATGACATCCTGAAAAAATTAAAGCTTGTCTGTCCGTCTGTCCCTCTTGCTTTCTTGTATCCAATCTACAAGCCGTCATTTTTCAAATGTTTTGATGAACTTTGTACACAGACTAGTTTTTGGCCCACGGACGAACGCTATTGAAATTCCCATAGTACGCCTTATTTCCGAAAATTCGCGATATGAATAACTGTAGGATGTTTCAGAGTATTTAGCGGTGATAGATTGATTACATTAGACGTTTTTGAAGCAGACTTCAGTCTGTTACAAAAGGAGTAAAAAGGATTATGTACCGACATTATGCGTTAGGGTATTGTAAAGCGAGTGATGAGTAAAAAAAACTTTTAATAAATAATGTACATGAAGGTAAATGATAATAATTAAATAATGAAAAAGTAATTAATAATCCACTCATTCAATCCTGAGGCAAATTTATGGGAAAATTGTTCATATCTACTTTACTGCACCCGACAGATTTTTCGTTATCCTTTCCAACATCTAATGTTGGTAAACGGTCAAGTATCGATCCCTGTGTCTCTTTGTACACAGCTATCTGCTGCATGTCTATCTGTCAATATTGTCATTACCTTACTTTAGATTCGAAATAAATTAATTCACGTTTCGTGAAAGAAGCTCAAAAGGTCAACACACAGGCGAGAAATTTTGCAAAATTTCTATTAGAAGAATATTTTCGAACTTTTCTTACACGTGCGCATTTTGTGGCCGCATCGAAAAATCTCGTCTATTACTCTATCTAAACTGCCTGACACTACTTACAATTTGGTTGTTAATTAGAAAACTGTTAGGAGCTAAGGAGGAGCTAAATTCAGGCGTCGAATACGTGGGCTGTCCATGAAAATGGTGCTTGATATTATTGTATATTTACTTTTGAGTACTTCGGATGTATGCAACACCTAGAAGGAATTGGGATACGTCCTCTTCGTACACCCACAATCAAAGGCTGAGAATGTGTTCATTTTGCCCAAACGTTTATAGCGCCTAGAAAGAAACTTTAGAGGCTCAAGCTCGTCAGTCCGGCGGGCTGCCCCCCTGTCCATGTGCTTAGCGTCCCTGGTAAATGTTTTCGTGGTCGCAAGAACTGGACACAATGGCTTCAAATAAAATAATTCAAAGCATATAAAATGAGAACACCTGTGTTTTCTGTGTTCTTACCCATAAACTACTGGCTCCAAAAATTCAGCAATCGGCTTCAAACTTGGCAGAAATATTGGAAGTTCTTGCACACAGATTGGTACTGAAAATGGGCCGTAACGATCGAAGGACACGCCTACAGTACCACACTGAGCACGCCTGTTTTCCAAAAAAAAAAAGAGCAAAAAAATGTATGTATGCTCATTACTCCGAAACTACAGCACATAAGCCCATAAAAATTTGCACATATACTCTGTGGGCGATATTTGAGAACCTGTGAAAAAAATAAAAGAAAGCAACCGCACCCATCCAATGTTATAGAGTATGAAAATTTAGTTTTTTCCCCTTTTTTTTAGTCCTTTTTAAGATAACGGTTATGAGTACAAAAAATTCGACGACAACCGAGTGCGAGCCAAGAAGTGGTGCACGAACATTTTCTGTGGTAAATTTGAGCCACATAGACCTTTGCCTTGAGAGCAGTACAGAACTGGTTTTAAACTTTAAACTCACATCGATAAAAAAGTAAAAATACTTAAATAGATTCGGAAAAACTTCTTCAGCAGATATATGTTATATATAGTCATGCGACTTTTGCTTTGTTGGGAAAACGATGAACTATTAGAAAACAAGGGTTTCTTTACAGCTACCTAGCTTGCTATAATAAGTCCATCGATTGTTCGATTCTATATGGAATTTGATTATGAGCCGTTATCTAGTTCTAATCAAAGAAATCAGTGACTTACTTAGAATTGATACTAAAGCTTCCCAGGCTCTTTACTATGAGACAAGGTAATCCGCTTGCTTAGTGAAACGTCAATTTTTACATTTGGGGAAATAACCGCTTCCTAAACATGATTGTAATTACAAACGCAGTTATATTTTGTGGCGATTCATTTAAGGCTCAAAAAAATTGTTTATTTTATAACGAAGAAAGCAAAAGCAAAGTCAGCTAGCAGTGCAGATCACTTGCAGGACTTTGTGTCTGACTTCTCCTTCCTTGACCATATGCATAGAGATAAACATATCCGAAGCTTAGAAGGTTTCAAGCGCTGTTCGACTGGTCTGCTCTGAGTGAAATATTCTTTGTATATATGTATAGCTTTAGATCTCCAGATATTTGGCGAATTGCTTAGCATTTATTCTTTATTAAAAGCCTTTGATTGCTTACGAGACATTTTTATAGTTCACGATTCATCTCCTCACTTTGCAGTCGTGTGAGTGTGTGTGTGTGTTAAGGATATTTATATTTAAATTTACAAACAAAAAAGAAATTTTAAAACTTTGTATTAATTTATCTCAATCTGTTTAAAGTGGTGAAAAAGTGCTCATTAACAACATCACATTAAGTAAAATTTGAGACGCCATTATTATTCGATACGTATGTATGTATGCACTTACTACCAATTCGCTACACACCCTGCTTGCTTCACTGCTGCTATGTACGGAATTATTATCCTTCATTGACTGGCTGCGACTGGCAAATTTAGTTTACTTACATACGCACGTACGCACACAGGCACATTGGGCACATTGGGCACAAATCGCACAACCAACATCGCAAAGTATTTAGTAAAAGATACGCACACACAATCTTCGAAAACATTTTACGCATTGCGAGTATTTAAATTATTACGCGTATTTATCCACTTTACTTGCATGTCAACATTGAACAAATATGAAAATCTCAGTTGATGCTATGCGAAGGTGTTGAAAGCTTAGAGCTGAGATTCTCAGACATCGCCAAGCATTTGGAGCGCTTGTTAAATTTACTCTTCGTTCGATGTTGCACTGGAAGCGACTTTACTCAAATTTCCACAAACGGTTCGCATTTCAATTCTTTGAGTCTATGATGCCCCAAGCATCTGCACAGTCACAGCATACATAGCACGTGAAAAGAAAGGGAAGTTAAAAGCAAAAAGAAGCCCACCTCC
>KK502467.1:1008290-1046254 GCA_000688735.1 Glossina austeni | reverse complement strand
CCTCCCTTCCCTCTCCCACCCAAATCAAAGAAAATAAAAACGTTAAGCTATGCGCATGCACGCTTGAAATTAACTTCGTTTCGCATTGGAAGTGAAACAAAACTTTTGTTGTTTTGTTGTTTTATTAAAATAAGTTTAAAGTTCGTTACAGGGTGTTACGGAATATATTGAAAGTAAACAAGAGTGCAGGAATATATATTGAATTTATTGTTTCACTTGATATTTACTAAATAAGTCGCTTGAAAGAAATTTTGAAGGGCGGGAAAACGATTATAATGCCGTTAGTTTATCGCTATCATACATTTCCGAAACGCACTGGCATTCAAACATTGCAATTCTTTTTGTCCGAATATATGGTTAACAATTCATAAAACAAAACATAAAACTAATTGAGTTTAGGTGAATCGAAAAAGGGACAACACTCTTTACATAATTTTGTTTATAATTGTATGGAACTCACAAACAAACAAGTGCTGTATCGGAAAACGTCTTGTAGGTTGAAAAATGTTACTGCGTTATTTCTTTCATCATCACTGTAATAGTTTAACGCTTTCGCGACAAACCTGTCACATTCGTAACATAACTGCGACGCAGCCGTTTCTTACTATAACCCGACGTCACATGCAAGTGACATCGTGACATATTTGCATCAGTTTAAAAAATCTTGGACTGTGGTGGATGTTTTTCTATCGAGGCCCTGATAGCGAACGCGATAATTTAACCGAGAAGAAGTTTATGGCTTATGTTAAATGAAGGAACATCTAAAGAACTTGCAAAAAAGATACGTTTTACTAAAAGAATAGCAGACAAACAACGTACAGAGAAAACTAAAAAAGAAGCGATTGTTTTAATAACAAAATAAATGTGTATTAGTATGTCAGTATATGAGTACATTAGTAGAATTTTATATAGAAGAACTTGCATTTCTTATGTAAGCAACTCGCAGCCCGACCTGAAAGATCTACTTTGCCCGGTCGTGCCCCTAACTTTCTCGCTTTAGAATTCTTATAAATATCGTCACTTTTTCTAGTGCGGATCACCGTACTGTATCCAGCATTGTGACCGTGTAGAAGACTTTATATCCAGCACATATAGGATTGAATGAAAATACCCGAAGTAATTAAAATCACAAAACTTAATGCTATTTTCGGACAAAAGTATCAAAAAATATAAAACATATTTTCGGACAAGGGGATTATTTATGAAGGGAGGAATAGCAGTTTGAAGATCCAGAAATTTAGATACTAAAAACTTAGTTATCTATGGAATTATACTGCTAAACTATGAAACTGGCTGCAGATATTCTCTCCTCATAAATTTTTAATCTCAAAGCTTGCTTAAAGAGATGAAACAAGCGACCATAACTCTAGAAGATAGACATAGTGTAAGTTGATGTATTTTATTATAGTGCTCGTGTATTTTCGAGTTGAAGAAATAAGACGGTTCAAGAACCTAACAGGAAGGACGACCGCGTAATGTACTCGAACATTGCTTCCCGATATCTGCAAACGCGGAAGAAACAATAATTTCCCATACACAATAAATATGAAATCAATCACAGAGTGAACGTTGAACGTCACCACGACCCATGAAATCCCAATTCAGATCTAAATGAAAGAAATAACTCAATTTACTATGGCAGGCGCTTGGGAAAAATCCGGTTTTTTTTTTTTAATTGTTTTAAAGGAATTTTTAAATTTCGATTTTATAAAATAATAATGAAATTTCACTTTGCCTTCTCACAAAAAGTTTCTTTTATTTTGCATGACTTAATTAACTAAATTTCTTGTACATAATATCCCTGGAGCGCCGAGCACGTTCTTGCGCTGCAATTTAATATTATTTCGAATAAAATTCTATCTTAGTACTCGAGGTTATCGTCGTACTGTCTTTCATGTTTTAATTGAGTGCAAATAAAATTCATATCACAACTAAAGCGTAATCTAAGCAAAAAGCAGAAAACGCAAAAAAAAACAAAACAAAAAAATGAAATAAATATATCCAATAAATTGGACTAGTGATGCTGGAGAATTTGGAATGTTACTGAAATTCGAAACGTTTCTGCACAGCATAAATACAATACAAGGGATGAATAGTGGCAACGGCCATAAACACATTAACATACATAAATTCATATGCAAATATTAAATATATTCTCTCTTTGTTTCTCACTCTCTCTCTCACTCTCTCTCCCTTTCTTTCTTGCTTTTGCATATAATCTTATACAAATGCAAATACATACATACATACATACATACATATTCATTAAAGAACTACCCTCTCGCTCATAGTCTGGCGAAGGAGCATGTGACCAGACTTTTCACATTTTGATAGTAATTTCCAATAATCAGAAAGGGGAAGTTTCTTAAAAATCGATAAACATCCTACGTTCACTGCACATTCATTCGCATTTACACGCGACTGATTTTGATACAATTATTACTCAGAAAAGCAAGGCGCCAAAATATCAATTGCTATAGAATTTAATGAAACTATCGGAGAAATTTTACTTGTGTTGCGGGCGCTTTAAGACGAATCTTTGACACCTACCTATTTTGCTTCAACTGATTTCAAATTTGCACTCGAATAAATTGATTTGATCGAATGGTTGTGTAAAGCAAAAAACTATACGTAAATACAGCGATTTATTTATATGCAATTTTTTCGAAGGCTGCTGAGAAGAAGAATCGATCTATTTGAACCGTGAAAGCAAGTTTTGGGAAAATAATGACGCTTTACGTCAGGTTATAGTAGCAACTCTAGATTATAACATTTCCAGTATTTTTTATACGATTCGTTTCTTCTTTGCTTTACAGATATACTTAACAAGCCATCTTTGAAGACTACAAAGCAAACGAGTTCCTTCTCTATCTATCTCTATCTAATATCTGTAGACAGAATCTAGTGCCACTTTTTCTTTTATGGTTTTTTCTACTGCCGGCAGAGCTTCCAGTTTTCGATTGTCGTCTTTTTCGTTTTCAGATTGCGAAAGGAAATCTAATTAAAAAACATTGAAATTTTCTTACTTTGCACATACGACTTGATTTTGCTTTATTCCCAATAATAATTAATGTGGGGACAAAGAGATATGAATTTGTAATATTATGAAAGATACGATCAAATGGATATTGACTTCATGCAGAAAGCATTTCATATATGCAGAAAAAGAATGATGAAATTAATATATCCTCGTGCAGTAGATGCATAGAAGAAATGTTTCTGTACCCACCACATGATTAAATTGGTTTAATCATGCGCTTTGTAACATTCATAGATATATGTAAGGCATACATGGTGATCTATGACCTTCTCTAAGCTCTTAATTCTATCTCGACTTGGCGCTATTTCTATTCATTCGTCTGTGGAAGAGAGGGGGAAAATTTCAATCTCTTATTTTTTTTTTTCTGCAGATAGGCGTCGGTAGAAGAAGTGCGTAAAATTGAAAAGAATCTTTTCTGGTTTTCTGGTACATGTGTGTGTGTGTGAAAAAATCTTGAAACGATCTTCATCGGCCTGTTTGCATCATCCTTCTATTTACATTTACTTGCTGGGGTGAGTACTCAAAGCAAAGACATAGAAAAGTGTACTGTTGGTGTTGTTAGTTGTTGTTTTTGTAATTTTTTATTGTTAGAGGGTCCACATTTTGACTCGAGATAGCGCTTTGCAACAACGAACTGAATCGTATTTTGACTTGAGGCAGCGCTTAACAGATGCGCCTGGAGTTCATATTTTCTTATGTGCATCGCAAACCTGAAGAGAGGCCACCGGAAAGTAGTGCTGTAATCTCTGAAAGCCTTTGTCTGTGCATGATTGTCTTAAAGCCAGTAAAACCGGTTTAGAAATCTGAAAGCGAACACTTACGCTTTAAGTAGGTTTTCAATTATGGTCAACTTTAGAAAAATATAAGAAAATAATGTAAAAACTAAAAAATCCGAGCATCGTCATATTGATGAGGCTTCCACGCCTTTTGGAATTTACGTCCAAAATAAGAGATTGAATGATTTTCTTTTAGTTGTCTTACGTGTTCAGTATTCAAGGTTCGTCGTAAGACGGGACATAAACTTTATGGCTCGTTTCGAGACTAAATTCGTATAAAGTGTCTATGAAAAAAGGTTGAACCATCATTGGCTTTACATGTATGTGTGTAGTAGCGACAGAATTCATAGAATTTATGTAGGTAAGCGACATGTCTGAGAGAGAATTTAGTTGTGTTTGTTATTTATAGGAATATATATACACGATATACATGTGAACATGCTGTTGTCTGCAACCATTTCTAATATAGACGACCATTCGACTACAAACATACATACATACATACATACAATCAACCACCTTTTTAACTCAACGTTTGTAAAAGCACGAGAAAGAGAAAAAAAACAAGGAAATTTTTAGTCGCACCGGCTGCCACAACAATCTACGTAGACAAAGTTCACACACGTACACACGTACACAATCTCGTACATATGCATACAAAATTGCTGTCAGTACCATGAAGCCATCAAAACATAGTTTATATATCGAAGTACATGTGTAGATGTGTTTGCATAAAAGCGTTAAATTTATGCATACACACACAAACACATACAGGCGCGCGCGCGTTTCCACAGGCATACTATTGTAAAACTGCATAGTACTTGAAACGTAGTTTTTGTTTTTGTCGCGTTTGCATTTTCACTTTTCATAACGCATAGCTTTGGTTAGCAATAATTTTCTGTATTGATTTAAAGGTGGAAAAGAATGTTTTTGGGAAATTTATTGAGAGTAATTTTGTTTCCGTGAAGCAGGGAGGAAGTACCCTGCCTGAGTGTACCTGAATTTATGTGTTACGTATATATATATATATATATAGTGTTATATAGATGAGTGGGCTCTCGCAAAGCACTTGAACGCACACACAAGTTTGTTTATATAACGATATAAAGTACGATCGTTATTTAAAATTTATGTCGCTTGTTTGTGAGTGTTATCCGGTTAGTGGGACTAAATAAACTTTTTTAGTAATCCATTCATCACACATCACGTTGACGTCGCGGGAAATGTTTATAGTTGCTCTCAATCAAAATTTTTAGATAAATTCTGTTTTATGGATAACAATTAAAAAATCTTGCTATTAGAATAACCAAAAATTAACTTTAAAATCATCTTCAAATGTCGTTGATTCACTTATTTCGACATTCCGTTTGTTACGTTCCAATATCAGCGGCTATAATGTGAGACCTTTCTTATTAAATTGTAATCGCTGCGTCATGGACATTGATTCATATAGACAGATGGACATAAACTTATCTTTTTTCGCAAGATTTTTGCTAAGAAAAAGAATTTGATTTTGAAATTCTTAGTCAGTATAGTAAACTTTTTGATAATAAACGCCTCAGATGGCACACTTGAGTATTTATGCCCGTGGACTCGTTTGCGGGTTGCATGAACTCAAAGCAAGGTACCGACGTTAAGCGGTTGTTCTAATAGAGAAGTGAAATTTTGGATTTTTTCTTTATCAATCAATCTACGGGAATTAAGTGTCGGATGTTTTTCTACAAAAACTTGCATTTAACTCTATTTCGTTCTTTGCCCATCACCGAAACAAGTTTCTTTTCCTCCATGTTTGATGGGCCACCTAAAGGATGTCCTCTGTACACATAGCCATGGTGGTGATCGGGAAGGATTATATATAGAGAACGACAACGGAAGTCTAAACATATTTCTTGCAGAGTCTGCGAATGAGAAAATAATAACTTTGTCTCTCTTTTGATCACGACTCATACCAACTTAAGGCAAGTCCCTGGACTTTTCATTCTTTAATTAGTTACAAACAATTAAAATTAAATTTGTTCACTGGTTGGAATATAAAAAATGTAAGTTGGATGAAAAAATTGAAGGTGTGTACCTATAACAAGACAATCCAAAAAATGCTGTTATTAGTACCGTCTCTTAGAGAGCGCAGTATGCCCTTGAAAGGGTACTATTTTGTTCAAGAATCAATGTGTTGCAGAATCAGCGAATAAGAAGATAATAACTTTGTCTTTCTCTTCTTCTCTGACGTCTTGCGAGCATAGGCAGGCAGGCATAGATCGTCCTGCACCACCAAGAACGTAATCATGAAAACTTTTAATGTTACCAAATATTGTCCCTACGCATATAGCGAAATTCCTATAGATGCGCGTAACAGCTGCTCGGTTTACACCTGAACATACAAACAAATTGAATACATAAAATAAAATACTTCTCACTTATATGAGGCTTTGAATCAGGAGAAGCAAACGGTGGGCTTTGTCTCTTTATACCAAATACAAAAACAAATTCATTCGCTACTGATGTTAATGAAATTAAAGCCCTTGATGGTGACCACGCATACCATACTTAACCTTAACGATTTCTGCCACGGACTTATATAAATGCCATGCATTAGATTCCCTTCTTTTGTCCTTTTCACATCCCTGCAGATAGAAGCTCACACAGGCAGATTGTGGTAGTTGGGTACATCTTGTATGCCACTGCTAAAAATTACCCTCAAAATGTTGTAGATGAACTTGAGAGATAAAATTAACGTAATCATTACTAGGTGCTAGATGCAGCCGTATTCTCCCTAAACTAATCAAAAGATCTAAGCGTGGACTGCTTCGTCTTATGCCAAAACTTTCTTGAAACGTACACCATAGACGGAATTAATTTTACTCAAAAATATCTGTTCTTATTATTCTTTTTTATTGATGTGTTATGTAGAGAGGGACAGAGAGACAGAGAGAGAGAAAGAGCGCAGAACTCTTAAAGCAACATTTGTTCAATGTCATAAAAATTAGTACAAAAAATTATATACAAAAAGGAAATATTTTCTTATGCGTATATTTCTTATTAACACACATTCGTATACACACGTACATATTTAATTCAATTAATGCACTAACAAGTAAATTAAATTTGCCGAAAATATAAAAAAAAAAAACTTTTTTTATGTCTTTTGAAGTCTTTCATGTTTTTTTTTTTTTTTTTTTTTTTTTTTTTTTTGTGCTCAAGAAGCATTGTGGTGATGATGGTTATGCTGCGAGAGAAGGAAAATGAAATGAAATTATTGGTGTGGAAAGAATGCGTTAAGTGCTAGAATTTCGTAAAAAAAAATACAAAAATGTCGATAGATGTGCAAAAGAAAAAAACCCTTATTTAAAATATCGATGGAACCGGTATGACGGGTTGAAAAAGATGAAGTCTAGCATCGGCGTGCCCCAATTTATTCGTAGCATTGCAATAATAATCACCAAAATCCGATTCGCTAATACTGGCTATGCGCAGCACCGAAGTGGTGGTTTCATGCGACGACGCGGTGTTGGAAATTTGATGCTGGGAGTCAGTTTGCAATTTCGAGCCACTGCGATACCAAAACACAGCAGGTGCTGGATACGCTTGTACGGTGCACTCTAATTCCGCTGCGTGAGAAAGCATTTGAGCGATTTTGGGCCTTTGTATGGCAATCTGAGGACGAAATTCCACTTCGACGCGTATGAGGCGACGATCCGGTTGCCCAACTCCGTTCGTGGCAATGCAATAATAAGCTCCGCGATCTAAACGATGCACTTCTTTGATCCGCAAAGTGGCTCCCAAGTGCATTTGACCGCCCGCAGGCATTATGGCATTGTGTGCCCGTTCCCATGAGAGAGTAGGTTGGGGAAATCCGTCGGCATAGCAAGTGATTTCCAAACTTTCTCCTTCAGTTACTACCATACTTTTGGGCGTACGTTCTTGGGATATAATTGCTGGATGTTTGACGGCCAAGTTGAGTGTTTTCGTGATTTTCTCGGTGGCTGCAAGAATAACTTGACATTCATATGATCCCGTATCGGAAGTTTCGATTTTTGTTATCTTAAAAGTGTAGACGGCGCTATCAGTCTTATTATCCTTAGTCTCGACAATTGTGTAGCGAGGATCACTTAAGCTAAGTATGCTACGCATTGATAGAACCACCGAACCAGAACCCGATTTCGGGGTACGTTTAGCCCAGCTCACAGAAAGGCGGCCGACATTTTGAACGGTACAATTGAACTCGATATCCTCGCCAATGTTGGCAACAATATCTTTAGTGATACCACTAATAGCAGGCGAGGAGCTTGTAATAGCAGTCAATGCGTTTTGTATCAAATGCGCCCACAATATAATAAACAGAAGCTTTAAATTATATATTAATTGCATTTTTCTTTTTGTTGTTGTTGTTGTTGTTCTTGTTGTTGTTGTTTTGTATATAAACTTTTAATCAAAAAAAAAAAAAAAAGGAATATTTTTTTTGAATATATCGTCTACTTGAACTGTCACCGTTCAACTGTTGTATACACTCGAGCACTTATAATGCCAGACTGAAGATTGACTTTGAACTCACACAGTTAAGCCCACGAAATGATAATCTCTTCAAGCAGTTGTTCGTTTATTTTGTTTGCGGTTATGATTAATTATATCATATATATATATATATATATATATATATGTGTATGCATGTGTACAGTTAACGTTACTCTCTCTGCTCTTCCCTTTTCACACTCTTAGTATTTTACGGCTTTCTTTTTTTGATTTTTTTTCCCCCCCTTTTTTGTGTTTCTTTTTCTTTTATGTGTGCTTAGTTAGTTTCACTATATATATGACTATAAGCTTTTATCGGTCATACATTCACTTTCCTTATATGCGCTTTAAATCAATCCTTCTTTGTTAAAGTTGTTCTTCTTATTGTTATTGTTGTTGCATTGCATTGTTGATAATAATAATTTTCTCTTTGGATTTGTTTTGATTACATTTTTTGTTGATATTGCAATAAAAAGAATTCTTCTCTACGCTAGCATTGAAACGATGAAAAATAATGATAAAGAAAGCTACACAAAATGTTTATAAAAAACCGAGAGATGAGGATACTTTGTATACGTTCGTTATACCGTTCGTTTTAAAACTAAATGACAAGTCAAGACCGTAAACTCACTTATTATAGATGAGAACATGAGAATGTTTTTACACCTTTGCACTGAGTTTTCGTTTTTCTAAAAATCCATCAAGGGACAAACACATAGTAAGTAAGTAGAGGCCAATGAATCGAATATATACGTATGTACGTACACATGTATACGAATGTAAAGAATTTGATTTATTAGTTAGGAAGAATTATTATTATCTCGACTTTTGTTCGAATTTTCGAACACATTTCTAAGAATTAAATAATTCGATTACTTTCCCTTAACAAGCAAACGAATTATAGGAAATACTAAGGATAGGTAGTAAGAGAAAAGGCACTTAGCCTTCAGTAGTTAGAGGTTAATAAATTTATTCCATTCAGTCATTTCGTATTCGTTTACACAGGGCTTAATATTTTTTAGACTAACTATAATAACTGTAAACAAGCAGGATAGGAGGTAGGAAATTCTCCATACTCCAACAGAACTTTACCCACCGAAGTTTAGAGATTTATAAGATATAGAGCCGCTTAGGATTTTATTGAGATTCAAATTGAGATAAAATTATACCATAAAATCTGGTTGAAGTTTTTCAACGCTTCAATTTCATGAAATCATTTATTTAAATACTAAAACACAGTATGCTTTGATTTTGCCCTGCAAAGTAATCGAAATTCGCGTGAAGAGAAACATCACCTGCTTTGGTTTGTGCCAAGTTGCGTCATGTTGAGAAAAGTAGAACTGAAAGTTCGATACAAAAGCCGCCACAACTTTTACGCCCTAAATCAGAATTGGGGGAAAGTAAAGTTCGCTGAGAGTTCGCTCTTTATTTCTAAAGCTTGCTTTATTTTAAAAAGTCTGAGCAGAAGAGCTTATGAGTAATTGATTAAATTTTTCGTAAACCTCACCCGACTTTAATTTCAATCTTATGTGCGGAGATTTCATTGGCGAACTTTCATACAATACTCGATATCCATAAAGGTAGATGCTGCAGGCGCGAGTTTTTGTAAATGGGGCCGAAATTTGAATTGATACAAATTAGTGGCAAGTTCCGGGACGTTTCCAAATCTTGCTTTTCAAGAGGAAGCATATTTGATCCATGATCCTTGTGGATAGAAGCAGTCAATATTTCTCTGTACATTTTCACTGTTATGGTGCACGAATATACGCATATCTATATATACACACGAATATATATATAATTACCGAGATGATGCGGAACAAGTCTACATTTTAAACCCCATATTCTGATCAAGTAATAACAAATCCTGGTGACTTCCACTCGATATACTACATAAATCTATATATTCATTATTGCATACTGGGATTTGGAACCTTATTTAGACCTTGAAATCTCAAAACTTCTAACTGCCGCGATAATTTTACTAAATTTTTTGCATCCTTTCTATGAAGTTGTGACAAGTCCCGGGACTTTTCATTCTTTACAGTACATTACAAACAATCGTTTATATATTTGTGTATTGGATGGAAAATTGAACGTGTCTAGTGAGCTTTAATAGGATAAACTAAAAAGTGCTATTATTAGTAGCAACGTACTGCCGTTAGTCGTTAGTAGTATGTCCTTGAAAGTGCACTGTTGTTGTGTTCAATAATCAAAGAGCAGGGATTCCTGATTTTTGCCAAATGAAATCTCGTCTATCGAAATATTTTTCATATTTTTTTACATATATTGCCATCATTGGACATTTACTCGTTTCAATAATGTGTGTGTGTATAAGCAATTTACTATGTACTTAACTGATAATAAAGTCAATTTTGACAATTTTTAATCTATTATAAAATTCATCTCATCGCATATAAGTAGTTCTTTATCGCTATACTTAAATGAATATATGTTTATGTGTGTGTGTGTGTGTGTAATGAAAAGGATGAAAATTGAGTTTTTTCATCAATACGTTTAGGAGGAGTTTGTATATGCATGCAGTCAAGGATACAGATATACAGCAGCACTATGCGCTTCCATACAGTCATACATATATATATCTATATATATATATGTGTGTATATATATGTATTTAAAGATATAAAAAAGGAATATAAAAAAAAAAAACCAACCCTACCCAAATCTGCAAGAATACAAACACTCACGTAAACGTAAACACAAACACATGGACACAAATGCACGCATACGCAAGCACACCTATATATATATATATATATATATATATATATATAATAACGAAAGTCACTAACAGAAAACAGGATTCGAGTAATAAATTACAAAATTTTGACATTTTCAGTTTCAGGATCCGCTTTTAGTTGTATGCCGCTGTGTATTCCCATGGTCATGAAATGTGCCTTATGCATAAACAGTAAAGTCTATGAGTCTATGAGCATGTGTGCGAATGAATGTAGGTAACGCAATGCAACGGTCTTGGATTCCAGATGTATTTGCAGACCAGCTATTAATGCATTGGCCAGCTAGCTTAGAGAGAATGGTATGATATCCCATAAATGAATGCGTTGAAAGGACCCATTGGAATTCATGCTGGCTTACTAACTGACAGGCTTGTTGGGTGACTCGCTGGCTGGCTGGCTGGCTGACTTGGTTGACTGGTTGACTTGGTTGATTGCATTTACTGACTTGGTTCGGTATTTACCGACTTTTGAGATTTCATTATTA
The DNA here is from genome assembly GCA_000688735.1 of Glossina austeni. NCBI lineage: Eukaryota > Metazoa > Arthropoda > Insecta > Diptera > Glossinidae > Glossina > Glossina austeni. Next base: position 1,034,689 of record KK502467.1, on the reverse strand, counting down.
AAACTGAATATACATTATAGAAAACGCATGAATGAGTTATAAAAACAAAACAACACAAACACAAACACAGAGAGACGGCACCAACAACGTGCGAGTGTAAAAAGACCAGTTGTTAACATTTAATTTATTATTTCTCATGTTTGTGTTTTTCCATAAAAACATACAAACACACACACACATACACATACACACACACACAAGTACGTACACACAGTTCTTAGTTTACATCAGAGCATTCTTGGTTTTGCATAAAATGATTAAAACAAATTTGAAACTTAAAACAGCGATTTTATCTCAATTTCAATTTGTTTTACATTAAACGTATATATTAGAGATGATGTCTGTAATATGGAAATAATGCTGTCCGAGCATTAGAAGACTTTGTACTTTTTGTTCGACCCTTTGTTTTTCACATCTCTCAACATATGCACTACGATTTTTGATTTTTAAAAATGCTGAGAATTAATCGGCGGAAAGTAATTTTTTCAATGGTCGACAATTATTAGATGCGATAAAATTGAAGGGTGAGAGAAGAAAATTCAATTGCATGTCTAATGATTCCCATATGCAATCACGTACTCATCTAGAATTTTTGTTGTTAAAGAATTTCTATCTTTTAGTTTATGTTGTTTGTCTCCTTGAAAAGTTCATTAAGTGAAGAGTGACTTAATTATCTCGTTGATTACTTTCCTCCACCGTATGTGTCTTGAAAATGTATTTTTTTATTACGAAAATTTATTGTAATTGTGTAAAAGTGCAAAAGTGCAAAAGTGCTAATAGAAAATTCATATAATTTTATTACATATTCAACACTGCAAGAAAGCGCTCTGCCATTTTCGATATTCCACTTATGAAGTTCGTAAAAAGCTTATAGGGACTATGGTTTTGCAAACCTTATAGTTTGAAGACGATTTAATTTTGTCAGTCTGTCTGCAGAAGATCCTTTACATATATGTATATATAGGCTAGACCTACTTCACGGCTAAATAAAATATAAACCATCAAATAACGGTGGTGTACCTATATCGGGAAGCCTTTTTCAAATCGGTTCTTATGTCGATTTCAATTCGAATTATTTTCTTTTATCGTAAACGTTTTATGCCTGTAAAGCCAAAAAAAAAAAAAAGAAATGTTTAAAATTTCTTCTTCTTTCCTTAAAAGCATTAAAAGTGATAAATTCTCCGTTCAATTTGGCACTATTTCAACAGCGCTCATAGTATCTCATGCGTGAATGTGTAGAAAAAAAAAAAAAAAGAAAAAGAATCTCTTTATTAATCAGGATTCAGAGGCGATCAATCATAGTAATGTTTGAGAACAATTTCTGTCGCTTGATAAAGTTATTTCAAAGCAGACAGATGCAGCACGAGTTTTAAAAACCATTCAAGTGCATTCACATGGATTAGAATGCGAAAAATATCCTCAACTATGTATATGTGCGTGTATGTGTACTATAAATTCTTTTATTGCGCTCATCACCAGTTATATTGTAATCCTTAATTTATTTAGAGGAAGCAATTTTTGGTATCTCTTCAACATAATCATCATGTAAAGGAAGACTTTGTAAGGCTTAGCAACTTCATCTACTGCTAAAAGTGAGTTTTTGAAATTTTTTTCTTCACAGTACTATTCTACGGCTTCCCACGGCACCCACTTCTAGATATTACTTATAAAATAAAAAGATTGGTGCAATGGCTAAGAGAAGGCAAAGATCTTGGCCACTTTCAACATCAAACTCCTCGAGACAATTCCGGTTAGCATTATAATAATTAAAATTTTTGAATAAATTCCTATGAATTTTTTCGCCGATCATTATATAATGAAGCTATCAAATATTGCCATTCTTTCTTTTACCGCTAAAGAGCGACGCAAAAAACTCAAAAGGAATGCTTAGAGCTTGTTCTGTAATCTATGCAACTATTATAAGGTAATTAATTATCGTGGTTGGTCGACTTATTATTTAAAGTGGCCCCCAAGTAAAGAGGTATGAGAAGACAACCCACAAATAATATGAAGAATTTTAAAACCATATTGTAATTGTATTAATTTTTCAGCTAAGTAAGTAAATAAATAAGTAAATAAATAAAAGCATTAATTGCTAGAGAAAGTCTCTGCTCTTCTTCTTTATTACAAATAAGTTGAAATTTTTCTTTCTTGCATGCAAAACCTAACAAATAATCTCATGATATTTTTCCAAGTAAGAAATAACTTATAAGAAGTTAAACAGGTTTATAAATCAAAGCAAGATTTTAGAATAAGAGTAGACGAAATTTCTTATGACGCAACTGTCGACATAGATGAAAAGAATTTGTTTATAGCATCGGAAAAAGTTCAGTATCGTAAACATAAGAAAATAATTGATATTTTCTTTATAACTGACACGAAAAACAAAACGAAGTACAAAGTCGTTTGTCAAAGCACACAAAATCTGATTGCTCTGAATGCAAACATTCCTAATCTTAAGGACCGCGTCAAGAAAAGTATTGTTTGAAATCATATATTGAAAGCAATTGATGCTAAGCAGAAGTCCTTAGCCCCGTCTAGCGTGTAGTTTTAATCGAGCATCCCGTTCTGATGTTATCCTCATCATGCGGTTCCAATATTGTCACTAAGGAATCATCATCTAAGGTATACTCAAGCACTCAATTAATGCATTCATGTTGATCTGCTTCAGCACTAACTACATCATCCTGTTTTCACTACTGCGCTATATTTATAAAACGATCGCATCCTTTTGCATTTCGAGAGATTCATATCCACATTTCGCATTCATTCGCATTTACACGTTATTTTTCAATTTATATTTGACTTTTAAGATTTCCTCCATATGAAAGTAACCAGCTATGTAAAGCTATGTGCGTCAGTTAAGCAGGAGTGTTTATCAAATTACAGTACAAAGTTTAGAATGTTTTAATATAAAATTTCTTGCCTTGACTTATACTTCATGCTGTTTGCATCGAAATTTTATTTGATATCAATTTTCTTTCGGTTAACAGAAAATTCTAAGGTTAACTGAAAATTCTTATTCTTCATCTTCACTTCATGACACGAACAGTTACCCACGATAATTCGTAATTACTTTTCAGCCAAAGCTGTTAGTGTGAAAAACCTGAGTACTATGTTAAAGCTACCACTGGTTTAGCTCTGTTTTTTACTTCTGTTGCTGAACCTTGAAACAATAAGGTACTGAGCAAATGTATAGAAAACAAAAATAAAACAAATACCATAGTAATAAAAAAAGGATAAAGCAAAAGACTTTGTTGTAAAACATTACAAAGTAATTAACAGATTTATTTGCCTTATCTCTCGTTGTTCTTTACTTGTGCACAATACTATACCGCGCCACCTATTCTTGGTAAGCATTAATAATGTTTTTAATTTACTAATGAAGAATTGAATGAAGAAATCGATTGTTCCAACTACAAGTCCACAGATGGCACTTTCATTCTTTTCGATTATATTATTCTTAAAGAGGAAACCTTTGGAAAGACATTGTTTTCATAAAGCGCAATTAAACTTAAAAGGATAGATCGTAAATTAGCCCCTTTCAAAGTCATAAAGTAAAAATTTATTTACATAACGAGTTCATAAAGAGTTTATGCTCTTATTTTAATGAGAACTTGACAGAGAAAAGGATAAAACTTTTTCAATGGAATCGTTTATGTGACAGTGCATAAAAACTTCAATTGCTTAAGATTTTGAGAAGCAAGAAGTTTGAGTTCCCCTAAACACATGTCTTGCCAACGCAGCAAAATTTCAGTAGGACCAGTTTAACCAGGATGCACAAACAAATTCCCCTAAAATGCAAGCAAGTTCCTCTTCTAACGATTCTTCTACAAAAATCTTTTAAAGACTCCTTTTCTATAATTTCCACAATTTATAACTTTTTGAGAGTACAAATGCATATCTACATCTTTAGGCTGCAACAGATGCATAATTGTATGTGTACCACCGCAGGGTGGATATGCGTTTTATTTATTTTTTCCGCTGTAATACTTGCTAATATTGAATATCGGAGGCTAGCTGTTGCAATGCATTACTGCAAGTCCTTTCAAACACAAAAGTCTGTCTGTCCATAGGTCATTCTTATTATTTATTTGTACGACAGGACCTCAACCTTTCTCTTTTCACCTGAATTCTCTTGCCTTGATGCTGATGGGAATTAAGCACTGAGAGGAATATAGAAAAGTGCACGAATGAGAAATAAAATAAATAATATATTGAGAAGGATACAATTACAAGATGAAAACTATTTTCTAATATTAAAAACAATTATTAGATGTATTTACATTTCTTTATTGTTCTTTTATAAATTTAGCCCAGTATACGGCGCCACCTTTTAACTGAAGGCACATACCGCATTTAAAACTAAGTGATGGAAAAGATTTTTATTCCAGTTTTTCCAAATTTTTTCCACTCTTTTTCCAATTTTATTCCAATTCTTTTCCGCTTTAATTTCCATTTTTTTTGAAAAACAAACTCACGTATAGGTGGCAGTCTTTCGTTCGTCTTCTCATCTGTCAATACTTCAAATAGTACTCCGTTAGCGTTAATTCCAAGTTCATATGCGCGATAGTAGCGTTTACTTTACTTTTGCACGAAAGTCGATCTATACTTAAAAGACTTACATTTGCAAGAATTGAGGCAAACAGCTGGAATTTGTCGTATAATGGGCGCTTAATTCGCGATCATAGATAAAGTTCGACAAAGGGTACGTTTCGACCAGAAAAGTGATAGAAAAAAAGGGTCATTTAAAGTATAGGTATCTTTATTATATTAGGTGCCTGGATTTATTTCGAGAAGCGACTTCTACTCGTAAAAATTACAAAGATATGCGAAATGCCAGTGTTTCGATGATTTTGATCTTTCTCTGCCTAAAATAGCAGTTTCCCCGTCTTATTGAGATATTTGGTGTATACAGACGGTACTGATGGAGCATTGAATGAAAACTCAGTCGTGTCCTCTCCAAATTATGAAATATGGGAATTTTGTTCTTTTCCTTTTTTTTTGTCATTTTCAGTATAACGGTGATGGGTGTAAACGATTCGGTTATGACCGAACGTAGTTTCCTGGCTTGTTTTTGTTTAGCTTTGATAGCAGTAACGATGTCCGTCAGTCGTCCTTTTTTTTTGGGACCACTCTCTTGGAAATAGGCCAAATTTGAAGGCCCAAAAGGCCAAGGACTAAAAGCAATATTATTAACGATATTACAGATGAAATGTTTGATGATGTGACGAAAGCAACGATGGGCTGACACTTGGAGCAACTTTGGTAACACTCTCCTATTACTTTTCCGTGTATTTTTCAGGCAATTTAAAGGAACCTAATTTGTTCGGGCTGAAATTTTAACAAGACGTTTAAACCGAAAGAGTCGAGTTTTTTTTTCTTAAGAACTTTGGTGAATGGTGGTCTGAGGGGAACATGTCGTGCAAATTTTGTTGATTCAGTGAAAGTTGTCGCGACTGTGTAACTCTCATTTGTGTGCATAGTTGAATATCTTCGCGATCTCCATTAACTGAATTATCAACAACTAGAAATAGAATATTTTTTCGTTTTTGTTTCACTGAATAATTGCAACTGCTTTACCCGAAAATGTATGTATGTTTGTAGCCACTAATCCATCATATGCGCATTGTTCCCAAAATTTGACTTTTCCATTGTTTTGTAGACACACCGAAAACCTAAAATGTTGAATTTATGAGCGCTATTATGTGCTGGAGGAACTCCTTAATCCGATAGCGCCAGCCATAAAATGCGAAAGAAGAAGAATGTAAACAGACTAAACTCAAATAGAACAATGATTTACAAGATAATACGCGTTTTTCATTGCACTAACCGTGCGATATGCACAACAATGGCACCGTTTTTCTTCCGTCCTTTTTTTCCCTTTTTTAGATAGTTTTACGTGACCTCAAGGATTAGTTATAGCCGCAGTAAAGAGAAATTGAAATTGATCGGCGCCTTTAGGCCCTTGAAAATATAACAAACACGACACAGAGAACAATTTACGCGTAGGTACGTTATTATAGCTGAAATTATTCCCTCTCAAAGCATTTTTTACACACAGGAAAATGGAAAAAGCTTGCACATGATTTAAACCGAATATTTTGATCACTACGCTTACCTTATGGTTATTGTCTTACACTTTCATAGAAATACAGGGAAGTTTGCTTACAAAAATACAAATGCAAAAAATACAAAAAGCAAATGGAAGAGATTTGAAAATATTTTCCGTAATATTTTTGAGATTTGTCTACTTCCAAGCTTGCCTTCACCTCTATCAGCTAATCTGATAAATGCGTGGACAGAAATGTGTTTCAGATGCATGTTATATAAGTCCTAGGAATACTCGCGCACTATTCTTGGGTATTACGAGACGTGTGACAAACCGAACATGCCTTAAGTTTCGATGGACTAGTAGCAGTAAGAGAATCCAAATAAAATATCATTTCTTGCAGCTTAACTATTGCCATTTATGTATATGTAAACGAGTACATATATCAACCATACGCGAATTCTCAGCCGCTGTCGGTATTTAGCACGAGTTTCCAAAAAGTATTCAGCGTTAGATAAAAGAATAGCACAAAACAGTAAATCGTTTAGAAAACGAATACAAGTCGACGTTTTCATAAAAAGTTTCCATTGTAACAACTGCTTGATGGAAACACATAACCTATCTGTTAAGAGTGCAGAAAATGTGGTGGAATTTTTGTGGAAACTACATTAATCCATAAAAATTTTCATATATAAGTGACGTCACTAACTTGCAATTGTCCTATTCTATTATCAGCGTCTAAGTTCTAAAGTTCTACAGCAACATCTGATTTTAAGTGAATTTATCAAAGTGTGTCCGTCGGTCCATACTTCTTTTACTCTGTTTCCTATGGCAACTATTCTCTATGTAAAATTCTAAATGTCTTCAGCACATTATTAGATTGGCAAGAAAAAAAAGTTTCGTTCTTTTCTACTTTTCTCCCGAGATATCATTCTTGCCAACCTAATATTTTTAAATGTATTTAAGTAGATTTGTCATACATTTTCATAAACATGAAACGTTACCTGCTCTTTTTACCGAATACAATCGATATGTAAAACGTCGCCAATAACAACGAAAACATTGAAAGCAAGTAATACCGCGTCTATACGTCACCAAAAAGGATTTATTGCAGCGAACACGACTTTAGTGAAATTCCTGATTAGTAGGCAAACACCATACTATCCACACAAGACAAGTACAAGTATTTATGTTATGTTTTTATGAAAACTTTGGTTTAATGTTCAAGAGAGTTTTAGTTGATATTTAGTATTTGACGAGCAAGGACCATGTCCTCTGTAGTTCATTACTTCTCTGATGGACAGCAACAAGTATCTACCAATAATACGGTGTATCAAAAACCGCTAGTGGATTATAATAGCGTGAGCAAGCAGTTCATCAAAAAGACATTTAAAGTAATTTTATAATTAAATTTCTTCTTCTTACAGAGTTGTTCCACAAGTGGAAACGTTGACTTTGGATTTACAAATAACGGAAATTTTCATCCACTGACTGTACTAAATAAAAGCTTTGTTACGGATGATTCATCGCAACGATCGGAATCGGTTAGTAGCAAAATCAAGCGCACGCGCACCGCCTTCACCAATTTTCAATTGATACAACTGGAACACGAATTTAAAATTAAGCAATATTTACATCGTACACGACGCATAACAATAGCCAGAAAGCTGGGCTTATGCGAGCGTCAAGTGAAAGTTTGGTTCCAAAATAGACGCATGAAAGAGAAGAGAGATAAAATGGGTTTAGAGAGAATTAAAAGTAAAGGAAGATCATCTATGGAATTCGTAGGCGAACCAAACGGACATAAGGACATTGTTCAACGATTAATGTCCTACACAAATGTGCAAAACACAACTGCTCTCTATAATAATAACGCAAGTAACATAGAAACCAATTTTCAAAGGGCAATAGGTGCTCCTCAAGCGCAATACACTTATCCTCTTAATTTAAATGAGATTTTAAACGAATTGACACAAAAAAATTCACCTCCACAATGTGAAACGTCTGCTTCAACATCAAACTCGTCGTCGTCGTCGTCTTCGACTTTATTAACTTATGAATCAGAACTTTTAGATGACATTTTGGACAGCATTAAAAAGAATGAACCCAATGGTTGGATAGCCACAGCATTTGATGGCAGCCGATTAAATAACAATCCAAACCAAATTTCCCCAGGAAATACTAATACTACTAACACGCCCTACTTGCCCGTCTTATTATATGACACTCAAGCTGAAAATAAAGCAGGAAGCCTTTGAAATAGAAACACGATACTCTGCCGAAGGGAAAACTAATGATATAAGCGGATCGAATAATTTGGTAATTAAAATAAATAATAAGTCTTTTAATAGAGATTGCATTCGTTAAGTGCATAATTCTCGGAAAATATATCCGTCTTTGTCGAGTTTTTGAAATCTGTAGGAAATAGATACCGGATATCGAATATATTCTAAGTAAAGATCGAATTTTATTGTGGGTAACGAATTTAGTAAATAAAATGAAGGAGTGTTTTTTTTTTATCTTAATTATACACTCGACCTATCTAAAAATAAAGGCTTTAAACGTTGCTTCGAAGCGATAACTGCTTTACTTTTATTGTAGTTCATGAGTAATAAGCAAAATACTTATTTTTTTGCTATTAAGTGCAGAGGTTTCCCCACTTTTCATTGGGTTGTAGGCGTGCTCTTAGACCGATTGGACCTATTTTCACGATCAAGCTGCGTACAAGAGTTTCCCTTGCTCGTGGCAAATTTGACGCCGACAGAAGAATCGTTGCTTTATTCATTACACTGACAGACAGCCGTATATGCTTCAATTAATTCATAACTTGAGCCTAATCAAGAGTGTATATATGTCTCTTATGCAGTTTTATGAAGCTACCTACTGGGTTTTTTTTTTTTATATATTGTAATGTGTATTCCCTAGTAGTATAAGATAGTAAAACAAACTTTTAGGTTTGGGCAACGGACTACGTTGAACAAGCGTTTTTTTTTTTTGGCCCGAAAAAAACCCAATATTACTAAGACTCTCAGTATCTAACTTGTGTTAAACGGCAGTTCCACAGTAATACGGTGCTGAAGTTCTTAAAAAGATGTAATATTACGTTTTTTGGAAATACTGCGAACGGAAGATGCTAGAAGAACAAGTTACCGTTAATTGCGGGGTCAAGAAAGTGAAGCGTTTAGTGAAGTGCAGAGTAATCAAAAATTCTATATAACTCAAAAGAGAATGAGTGGCCTTCATGCAACGATCTTTTTATGCAAGAAAAAAAATTTAAAAAAAAATTAATTAAAACTTAATTTTTATATTAGTCCTTTAAGCATCGATTCCACTTGTATTCCAGTCCACGGAATGTCGTTTTTGTAGCTTCGATTTCCGGCGCTCTCATCAAAAATTACCAAATTGTCCTTCACTTCATTTCATTCGGTGCCATGCTTCCAAGCTCTTTGAAAATCGTTAGCCCGCATCATCAACTCTTTCCGTCGATTACTCGTCGGTCAGCAACTTGGATACACGTTTTGCTTACTTTTGGCCTTAATACTTGCAAACTTCCGCTTAATTGTAAGAATGAGGTAAAGGCAGCTGTTAGGGAAAACCGTTGTTTTATTTAAAAAATTTTCCCATCGTGACTGTTACAAGCGCACTTGCCATTCAATCTGTACAACAAGACAGATGCCGCAGAGATATTTAGCACAAAATGCGTTAGATAGTAAATTGAAAATTTTTTTTTTGAGAAAATCCCGACAAAAACAGGGATTTTAAATTTCCCTTCATTTCATTGATGAGCAATAAAGTTTTCCTAAATTTAAGGTCTGTCACGGAAAAACCTTAAATTTATTTGTCTGCCACGGAAAAACCTAAAATTTGTTTAAGATCTGTCGCGGAAATACCTGAAATTTATCGCAATGCAAACTAATTTCTAGAGTTCACTGTAGGTATAGAATGCAAAGTTTATAATAAATAAAATGTTTTGGTAACATATTCAGTGCAAAATTTTGCTCTATAGGTTAAGAGTATGAACTAACAGTAAATAGTAGCGAATAGTGTCTTAAGATGTATTTGAAATCTTTCTTGCTGGCAAGAACTGGGATGTTTTACTTCTATAAGTAATTAATACTTCTATGCCTCTTCACCTCTATATATCTATATATATATAGCTGTTCTCGCTGTGGGCGAGCTGTGCCAGCTGATTTCCAGAGTTCACTGTAGGTATAGAATACAAAGTTTATAATAAATAAAATGTTTTGGAAACATATTCAGTGCAAAATTTTGCTTTATAGGTGAAGAGTATGAACTAACAGTAAATACTAGCGAATAGTGTTTTAAGATGTATTTGAAACCTTTCTTGCTGGCAAGAACTGGGAAGTTTTACTTCTATAAATAATTAATACTTCTATACCTCTTCACCTCTATATATCTATATATATATAGCTGTTCTCGCTGTGGGCGTAAATTTAACTTTATACTGTTTCTACTGTCTGCGAACACAGTTTCATAGACTGCGAACTTTAAATGCTATTGATTTTCGGGAAACCATACTAAACGTAGCGTAGTCCCATGTCGCACAACGTAGAACTAAAATTTTGTACTCGCACTTTTAACTTTCGGAATTTCAATAAAATCAATTTATCAGTTGATTCTTGCAGATCTACGCTAAACACCTAAGCTAACTAGGTTTGATTTTTTGCGTACGTCTTTCGTTAAGTGCTACAGCGGACGTAAAACTGGCTAGAGATCGATATAGTTTGAAAGGGATATCATCGCAATCATGGGTAGTGTGACTTATATCACTTATCAGACGCTTTATTTCTACAAGATTTTTCTATTTTGGTAGTAGATCCAAAAACTGTTGCAATGCGAGCGATATTTCAAAGTAAATATTCCCCAAGGTGCAAGAAAATATAAAAATCGGTACTATTTGTCGACCCGCAATACACCGCAGCTGGAAAATGTTTAATATATCGAGTAATAATTGGAAGCTCACTCGCCGTTTTTACTCATTAAAAAGGAAACTATCGAGAAGACAAGGGCATTATATGGATGGTTTTATATGAGATATCGAAGGGTAAATATAATCAAATTTCGAAGCGTGCCTTTTAGCTGAAATACTCATCACGGTGGCAGACAAATATTAAATTTGGAAAATTTCAAACCAATATTCCGTTTCCAATGGATAGGATTATGTAACCGGCACCTCATCGATATGATCGTAAATGTTGTTCTTGTTGTTACATGCTTGCACGCCAGGATATCTTTCTTTAATAACAGGAAAAAACAAATGAACGATCGACTTCGACAACAACTTCTTTGTAGGTACGCTTGTCTACGCTGTACACACTGCTCCGGTGAAGCGTGTTCGAGTTCGTAGCAAATAATAATCACAAAAAAAAGTGTTGCTTTAATGTCACCTCTTCATGGTCTATTTAGAAAGGCCAGAAAGGTAACAAAGCGTTTAAAAGCCTTTGAAATTGAAACGGATCGCATTCATTGAGTTGTTGATGTCACTGTTAATTTAGCAGATGTAGTGCTGTTACACTGACAGCTATTTGCCTACTTGCCAGAATTATGTTAAAAGTTCCTTGATATGACGTCACTTCGTTGCGCACAATTTTGTGTGCATTTATGCTATAGTTAACATATCTGCCGAGCCAAGAATTTGGAATTTTTATACAATAACCTAAAGTACAGTAAGTGATGCCAATGTTCACAGAAAACAAATCTTTCGCTAGCTCCTTAATTCTATGAAAGATAAGTTTCTTAATGCTTAACTTACATTTATTTTTATTATAATCTGCTTTGCACCATCTCGTGAAAGTCTATTCGAAATTTTGCCTCCAGGGTTTTGTCCGTCCATCTGCGCAACTGTGTAGTACCTATGGTACACGTGCTCCCGTTCGCGAAAAACAAGATTTCGCTTAGAAATTCGACCAAAAAGGTCAAAGGTCGCCCAAATAGGTCAGAGAACGCGCCCCAAAATGAGAGAACCTTTGCTTTCCGTGTCTTTTGCCGCTGCTCCTAAACTGCACCAAGATACACGATATAAATTTTTACAAAATTATTTTACAAGAAAAGAAAAAAACAACCACGCCCATCCAATGGTGTAGAGTATGCAAATTTATGTTTTTCCTTTTCTTCAATCTTTTATAACATGACGGGTGGAGGGTCTAACTTCCTTGCTTGTTATAAATGGCTACCAACAAAGCTGTTATAAAAAATGGAATGATGTGCCATGGAAGGGATTGAACTTGCTCTAGCTTGGAATTATATATTGCACGCAGCACGGTAGTGCGTATAAAACTATTCGTAAATAACTCCCGTCTTCCGTTTTCCTTTCTTCCCACACAACGGAGGCGCTTAACTGCTCAAAGTTCCTTCGAATAATTTTTCAATGTTTTCGTTTGTGATTTCGAAATCGCAAAGACAGACACAAGATTAAGTCGTATTTTCTATTAAAGCGATTACTTTCAAAATTACCTAATGCTTGGAAAAATTTGACATATGTAGATCATCTAAATGTAATGCGACTTTTTTATTACATTTATAGTGCGGTACGGTGATAGTACACATTTACAAATAGATACATTTACAAATGTTTATATGACGACATATGCATGTGTGTAAGTATGTATTCAGCAATAACTAGGACTTGTAAGGAATGCCATTAGGTGACATTTGTTAGCAATATTTCATTTGCAAAAAGAACGAAGGACTTACACGGCTATTAGTTTAGGAGAAAAACGAAACAAGAGAAATATTCACAGGTTTAAAGAAAATCAAATTTGAAATTCTTATGAATTTGGTTGAAAGCGTTAAAAAGGAGGGAGAAATATATGGGAAATATATTTTATTCTCGAGCGTAATGTTAGAATAAGAAGACGCTATTATATGAAACACTTCTACGATATGAAACTTAATAATAATAATAAAAAAAAGAAGTGGAAATGAATATATGACGTTCAAGATGTGTGTGTGTGTGTGTGTGTGCAACATTCGTTTACTTAATTAATGAATATGCAAATAGGTTTTGCATTCAGAGAGTTTTTTACAACTCCCACTACTGACTGAATTCCTTTGTATGGTGGCGATTAGGTATCCTTCAACTTGCTCAATGGGGTTGATCCCAGGGACTTATAGACATTATAATAATAAACAATGTCTTGATCGGCACGTTTATGCGAAGAGTATATAGACCAGATAAATCCTTATCACGCAAAGACAAACCTAAGAAAATTCCTGGGCTTGGAAAGATTAATAACAAGGATGTAAATGTGGGCTTAGGTTACTCTGTGAATTTTTGTCACATTCGCTTCTTGCGCCTTTTTCTGAATTCGGATTGGTTCATGACCAATGATCGCGTCGACAGGTCAAGGAAGGGTCACCTGCAGGTAAATAAACTTATAATAGTTTTCGCTGGTGGCTTCAAAGCCTTTCAGTGAAGACGATACAATATTTGTTTCGAAGTCATTCTCATGATTCTAAGTCTTCATATGCTTTTAGAGAGAGGAAGGCGTTCCCTCTTCTTCCAAAGAGGATTCCAGCTATTATTCGATTTGTCTTGTCATCTAAATCAGTTTCTAGTTAAAATACTCTTTAGTTTCATTTTATCTTTCAATATAAAAACACATACGCATTTTTATATTTACGTTAAGTTACGCACACACATTTCGAGCTTTTTTCATAACTGAATAAATTGGGACTTACCCTTAGCACATCACATACCAAACGTAGGTTAACAAAAAGCAATTTCTAAGACCACTTCAAGGGTTGCCAAATTCCGTTATTTTAATTCTAATGCCTTTTAGCGGTTTCATCCATTTTTAGAAGCGCTCAAAGCGAACAAGTGTGAAGCGAATGAACTTTTTTACATACACATTGGAAAACTTGCGGAAGTTGTACTTGAAACCTGAAATTTCACCAACAGATATGCCCACAGTAAAGTCTGTAAGAATGATTAGAAGTTTTGCTGGATCATTAACTTATCGGAATCTGAAGAAGGTAACGAGGCTCTGCACTTCCACCACTGGCAGATATCGATACATTTCGTTTTTTTCAAAATTCCCAAGTTGACGGTTTTTCTAATGACGCTTTGGCAACTCTACTTAATAGAATTGAAAACATGTTGCGTGTGTGCTCGTACGTGTACGCATGAATGCTGTATGTTAAGAGGACTATAGAGTATATATGAGGGGCAAGATTTGCAATTTGACTCTGCACCACTGAGCTGTCAGTTTATGCTGAACAGAAGAAGATTGATTACCGCCATGAAATTGTCCTTATTATTATTGTAGTTGTTGGTATTGTTGTTTTTGTTATTATTGTTCATGTGCTGCCATGGATTACGTTACGAGATGTAGTAGCTAGATGTAAATAAATATTTACATTCACAGGGATGAATTTTCTATTGAAAGACGTACGATCTCTATGATATAAGTGGAAGAGTTAAAACATTTATTGTGTTTAAATTTGTTTGCAGTTAGTCGTCCTGTCGATAGGATATATACTCGATGTAACAATGTAAGCAAACATTGCAACTTTCTTTTAATTGTATCGTGCGAATGCACACTTACACACACTCTGCTTGTGCTTAGCACAAATTTCAATGATATGAAAAAAGCACTTGAGCTCTTGAGTAAAAATTCTTATTTCGCACTTTGTTCTTATCAGGCGCCACAAACCGTATATATTTCTGTTAAATTTCACGTCAACGTATATTATAGTTTAACTGATATCTGTCCTGTTTCTTATATAGTAATAATGCCATACAGTAATGCCTAGTTTCCAATATACCTACACTTCCTAATAATAGAGTATAATAAAGCAGCAAAGCGTTCTTAGATTAGATTAACTTCCGCTCTGCTAGTTAGAGGAGAGAACAATGGCTACCAGTCAAGTTAGTTAAAATCCCTCCGAATAAGGACAAGAGAGGAGAATGAATAAATAAAACTTTTCTGGCCCTCCGAGTATCAAATAGAAGTGTCTGCGTAGTGCACGTTGATGGGTAGCGTCAAAATCGTGTGTAACGCATAAAATGAACTAAAATTTCCTTTCGGCGTTTTTTTGTCGTCAATGTTTTACGCCCTTACAGTGTCTCATGGAAACTCCTGACTAAAATTTAGGAAATCATTTCTTCACAGAGTGTAACAAAGGATTTTTCTAATCATTCAAATTCTGATAAGTGCTTCAGAATTCGACCTTACGTTACGTTTTCTAAGGCTACTGGTTAGATGCTCTTATCTCTATCTTTACTCGAAGGTGGATACAAATGTTTAACTTTTTTTTTATTAAATTAAAAGAAAATAAAATTTTGTGAATACGTGAAACAAACGGCAACACCTGGCAGTACGTGTTTAACAAAATCTCGAAAAGACCTCACGGCCCGAAACGTGTGTGAATGCAAGCATAAAAACACTAAATAATTTTCCATAAAATTTTTATTTCAATAAAACCTCAACAAAACGAAGTTTTTGAAAAAAAAAAATCATAAAAAAATTGGAAGGATAACGCATTTGCTTTAAAGGTAACTTTTGTCACTCACACGGTCAACGTAAAATGGTACATAATATGGTAAATAATTCCTACATATATATAGAATAGATTTGCTTTCTTCTCTTGAGTTTTGGGGTTTATAAGAATATTTAGAGAAAACAAAACATATCATAGGTGAATCAAAACTCCAATAGACTGACGGACAGACATCGTCAAAAAGATTTTCAAATCAGTTAAGAACAAATGAACGAATAAATAGATTACATATTGGGTGATCACTGCGTGCGTTCACAAAATTAGATTCTTATGACTGAATTGTTTATACCGTACATCACATGTGGTACAGAGTATAGTAACTTTGGACGGACGGTTGTAACACCTAGAAACGCTTGAGATACTCCCAGCTCTTATCTTCCTGTTTCGATCTAAGCTTTCTTATCTGTCTGTCCGTCCGTCCGCCTGATGCCAGGCCATGCATTTTTGTGTTTAACCTACAGGTCGCAATTATGGAGTTATTTTAATGAAGTCAGGTATAGTGTGCGCGTTCCCACCCAAAGACAAAAGCGGTTGAAAATGGTTTGGATCAGACCACCTTTTTCGACCACTCTCCATATAACGTCGGTTGTAACAAAAAACATTGTAATTTTGACAATTTCGAGCCAAAAATCGCTTAGTAACGTTTTTTCACTATTCGAAATTATTGTGACAAGTTTGGATAGGGTGTCTTGATATAATAAAAAGATCCAATTTCCGATAATTGCTGAAGAAAATGCGTTCCTAATAATAGTTTGACATAAAAAGCAACCTTATCTAGTTTAGACCACATAGGGGTATTTTTTTTTTGATTTCAACCAATAAAAGGGTTCTAATGAAAATTAAAGCTTTATATGTCAAGTAAAGCTCTTACCTTTTAATACTTTATGATGCAAATTTGTCTTTGTCGTTTGTCCATCCATAGGAAATTTGGACCATATAGATGCATTTTTTAGACCGCACCATATGGAAGCCAATCTTTCTATGGCGACAGACCCTTATCTTGTAGTTTGTTATAGCGGAAAATAAAAAGTAAGTCAAGTTTTCTAAATTTAGCTCACGTTGTCTTTTGAATGTCCTCCAACATGAGGGCTCTCAACTATGCATCCACAAAAAAAAATAGCGTATAATTTTTGGTGTGTTATTACACCAACACAGTCCTTGTCCGACCACACTATTCTTACTTGATTTTGTTTTTTTCAGATGAATCGCGCAGAGCAAATCCACTACACGTAAAATTATGGAGGTCCGAAGGAACAAGGGGAGGAGAGAAAGAGCCTGGGAGTGAATATAACATAAATGTAAAAATGAGAAAAGTGTGAGTGTAGGTCAAAATCCTTGTTCCAAACATCTATTACACAACAAACTTCTATTTACAACCATTATTAGCGTTACGAGAAGGCGTTAATTCATATCCCCAGGTATTAAAACTAAAATGAAGGTGAAAGATAGGGTCACACAAAGCCTCCTGATAAAAATTTCGAAGCATTAAAGATAATATAAAATTCGAAACTTTTCAATTCTTCTTTAAAAAACCTTCAGTAGAGTGACACAAGAATACAGGTATCGCTTACAGGAAGTAGCCGCAGTACACTTATATGCCAGCGTACTTATGGTGATTGTTTTGGCGAACGTTCATATATTTTACGCTTTTTTCGACTTTTTTATTTTGCATTTTTCGAAAGGTGTTTCCGAGATGAAAACTTGAAATAAAAAATTCCATGCAATTGAAACGCATGAATGTCAATTGGCAGAAGAGGTTCACGTATCGAGTGAAATATCTTTCTTTTTTTTTACTTTTATTCTCTGCCATCGATGCAAATGTCGTCCGTTGTTGCTTCATATATAAATGCATGCATGGCATGTGTGAATATATATGAAATGGATTTTCATTTTGTGAATTTTTTCTTCGTTCTTTACGTTGTACGTTGAAATTTTAAAATGTAACTCATGAGGGTTGCTCGTGAGGTTGTTTCGTGCATCTGTTGCGTTTCTGAGACTATGTTTTTTTTTTTGTTTTTTTTTTTCAGGAATATTTGTGCGCGACATGTATTCAAATATGTGGGCGAATGTGTATATTCTGTGAACACACGTACATTATTACATTCAGTGTACTGGATGAGGGATTAAAGGTTAAAACGATGTGTGACAGAAATTGAATAAATATTTAAGTTTTTTATTTCTATATTTTAATAAATCTTCGCACATACATTGATATGAAAAACCCATCTAATGCTGGAGTTAATATATGTCTGTAAAGGTGTCCGGGGTCAATTGTAAATATTTATTTCATATACCGGCAACTGCGATTTACTTATGAATATGTATTGCAACGGATTGCTAAGATAGCGAACCGCGGTACGTAGTCTCTTTTCCTCTCCCTGGCACAACAAAATTGGAGAATGCGCCGCAAATTTCTTTGTTCTTAATCTAATAATTTATTAGTTCATTATGTGCATAAGATTTCCAAAAAAATATTAAAGAAATATATTAGATGTCTGTCCGGGCATTTTGATCACTTTTAATTACCGATCTACAAGAAAAAAATATATAAGACTTATATGCTTAAGGCTTGTGCGAGCCTTATCCAAAATTTGTTGGTGATTTTTCTTACATAAGGAGATCGTTAAACATCCGTAATCAATTTTTTTTCTACCCGGCCTAATTTTCCAGATCTAGTCATATATGAAACTTAGCAAAAACATTCCTTGATCGATTAAGATTCTGAAGTTAAAAAATTGTTGCGAATTTCCCACATACGCGAGCGGGTTACGCCCGCCAGCAATCGATTTAAAGGATATGAAATTATATTGAAGTGTACCTAGCAAAGACACAAACCAGCATTTTTCTGCAGAGCTCCTTAAAGATGTTAACAGAATTATGTTAAATGAAGTCTAGCAATTCACAATTCTTTCCGTGCCGAGTTGTTCATGTTCATCATCACACAGAGCTCCTTACAGTTGTTAACAGAATTATGTTAAACGAAGTCTCACAATTCACAAGTCTTTCCGTGCCGAATTGTTCATGTTCATCATCATTAAGTGGGAGTCCTTTCATCGACTTCTCTTTTGTCGTATTTGACTAATGTTATTAATGAAAGTATTTTTCCATTTCCACGGATTTTATGAAAGCTCTTTCATGCATGTTACAAATAAAACTTAAAAATTGCAATATTTTCAATTTAAAAGTGATGGCGTATATGGAGAACAACATGCACGCATCCTACATCGTGTAATAAGTAAATGCTAAGCTGTGTTATATGTTGTTCATGTATTGTTCATTGAAATGTTTCTCGTCTATTATTCGATGTCATTATTTTTTATAGTCCATAATTGATCCTTTGAGTTTTATTATTTTTTTTTTTTTTATTTTGTTTGTATTTACTTTTTTATTGCAATCAATTAAAACGTTTGTATTGAAGTCTTTACGAAAGTAGTTTTCTACTCCCCACCACCAATAAAAGATGGGAGCACATTTGCGAAAAGCAGGTGAAGTAGCACAGTTGCATAGTCTAGTAAGGCCGATTATGAAATACGCTGCACTTCTTATTACTTTAATAAAATTTCTTTATTCAATGTCATCATAAAATATCAACAATTTTGGCTTTTTATCCACGCAAAGGTTTGTTGGTCACGAGAGAGACATGGGGATAGCTCGATAAAACATGCCAATGTTATCGAATATTAAACCGTTAACTTTATTTATCATTACTATGTAAGGATTATTTTCATCAAAAAATGCTAAAATTAGATCTTTATACCGTGCAAAGGCTTTGCTTTTTTCTAAGAACATTCAAATAAGAGGGAGTGTAATAAGTAGTCGCATCCTGTCCACATTTTTCACATTCGTGTTGATCAAAATATTTCGAAATTTTGCAATCTGCAGACAAAAATTAATAAAAAGACTGACGGACATATTATTTCCTCCTGATCCTATTTCAAGTCTTTCCACCTGTTGCATGTATCTGCACAAACTTAATATAACGTTATCCCATGTGGTGTACGGAGTAGCGGAGAGCGTGCAGCAGAAACTATTAAAATATCGGCCATTAAACGTGAGTGAAGTCGGTGATGAAATGTACAGGATTGCATAAAAAACTAAACAACAGGTGCTCTATACGTTGACTGTTGGATTAAGAGGGAATGTATGCGACATATTTAAAGGCGACGGAGGATTGCGTCGATTTGCGTCGTTCTAACCCTAAATACAACGGATTCTGTCGGATATATACACCGGAACGGAAAGCGCCTGGATTCAGCATTTTAGGCTGCTTTATGCTGGCATTTATCGGCTTAGGCAAGTTTGCGACAAAGTTAGTCGGAATGACAAACAGCGAAAAAGCCCCGATTAAGTGGAAATATGTTGAAAGACATCGCGGAACGAGCCCAAATGGCCCGAAAATCACTGGTTGGGAACGGAATATCTCAGCCTGCATCAGGAAGAACTGAGCTGAGCCGAACTGCTAGGCACGCTGATGACTATGAAACCTGCGAGGAGATGTCACATTCACACACCACAAAAAATTCATTATTTTATGTTTCAGGAAAAATCTTTTCTTTTTTTTTTTTATTATTTTTAATTGAATTCATTTTTTTTCGTGGCAGAGATAAGTTTTCCTAAATATTATAAATAATGAGTAAATTTTCTAAATTTAATTAGCTTGAACGTTGTTTGTTACGTACATGGGAATTGAAAATGGAAATCTTAAAGGGTCATAAACAATAAACATTTTCAGCGTAAACCGCACGAAAGCTAATAAATTGCTTTTATATCGCAGTGAAAATAAACGACATTTTGCATTCCGTTACTATCCTGTGAATTGAAAATTTCTACGATCGCGGTTAGAACCATGCGATATACATGAGCGCACCCACCAAGACGACAATAACAACAACAACAACAACAATGTCACATTTGCTCAAAAACTTATAGATTGCGTCTAATTAGAAAGTGCTCGAGGATTGTACGGTGATTTCTTGTTGTTGTGGTTTTGTTTCATTTTAAATTATGATTTCATTTCTTCTAACTCTCTGCGGTTGTGTGTCCGTCTCTACGTGCTCATAAAATGCATAAGGAGCAAGAGAATGAATGAATGAATGAATGAATTCTTGCTGTTCGGTGTAATTGTATCTATCTGCATGAAAATGTTAGTATGTACAAAGTAAATGAGACTCAATTCAATACAATAATACATAGCGAAGTGAATATTTAATTTAATTAACAAGAAACCATTCGCTCCTTAGTATTGTCTTAAGGAATTTTAATCTTACTTTTTGTAGAAATTGTTGGTCCGCTGTGAGTAAAAGATAAAATCACTAAGTGTGTGTGTGCGTGTGTGTGTGTGTGAGAGAGAGAGAGAGAGAGAGAGACAGAGAGAGAGAGAGAGAAGGAGATAGAAGCAGGGAACACTGCTGGAATTTGTAGTAATGACAGCAAATTATTAAGAGATGTTGTTGTGCGTTGTGGAAATCTATAATTGCACG
The DNA here is from genome assembly GCA_000688735.1 of Glossina austeni. NCBI lineage: Eukaryota > Metazoa > Arthropoda > Insecta > Diptera > Glossinidae > Glossina > Glossina austeni. Next base: position 1,013,635 of record KK502467.1, on the reverse strand, counting down.
GGGAGAAGACTACGGTGTGTGTGTGTGTGTGTGTGTGTGTGTTTGTGTTTGTGTTTGTGTTTGTTTATGCATTGATGGCATTTAAATGAAGTCACAAAAACTTTTTACCATTAACTGCTACTTTATATATAATAGTTATTGAGGGAGTTAGAGATGACTAGAGGGCAGGGAGGCAGGGAGGCAGGGGAACGAATAGATTAGCTGGCGTGGTATGATGATGTTAGCGGTTAAAAAACATGTTACATGTTGATATAAAAACCAATAGAAAATGATATTTGATATCCTAATGACAAAATCTCAAAATACAATTTTTTTTTTTTTTTTTTTTTTTTTTTGCAAACTTTTATTTGTGCATTTGATTAGCTTCGCTGATTGTTAAACGGTTAACCACACCCTGTAAACAAAAATCACATCTATATTCATTATAGTTCAATAATATGCTACGTGTGTGTTTTTATTTAAATATTTGCTTTTAAAAAAGGGGTGGAACATTAAGTAGGTGTAAAGAGCGTAAACTTACGTATGCTCACCAGGGAACACATGTTCGAAAATGTCAATCGTCCTTCGGAAATGCCAACCCCTTTTCCCTATATACTGCATATGATACGAACAAACATATAGTTATAGTAAGTATTGAGCAAAATTTCACACTTAACAACACACACACACACAACAATACTTTAATGCTACTGCCTTTTCAGCCATTCAAGATGCATACAACAACAAATTCAGTTCATTCAGTGTATATTGGCCATCGAGTATTCATATGAGTTCCCTTGGGATAACAATTTGTATGCCACAGCCTTTAGGCCACATTCCTTCATAGGGCATAGCAAATAACACATGTTTCCACGTTGTTATTTTGCCGGTTACGGATGTGCGATGTGTGATGTGTTTTACGTTTAAGAAAGGCAAGCAGCGTACTAAATACCTTGTAATAACATCAACATAGCGTTCTTTCGGTTTGCTTAATGCGGTTAAAAATCCATAAATCAAATTCTCGTCTTGTACCATTTCATTCATATTTGAAAAGTTTCCGTAAGTCCCTTCGTGCTATTTAGATCAGTGTCTCTCAAATATCTCTACTTCAAAGTAAAATACTGACGATAAGTGAAATTTTTATATCTCCTGCCGAAACAGTTCTGCTGCACTTATTCAGGCTAAATTACAGAAATTTAAACGAGTGAAACAGAAAATAGAGCGTAAAGCTCGGTTTTCAGCGAACAACACCAACACCATTGGAAAAGTTTACTAAAGATTAAAACGTAATAATGAAATCATTTCCATTTTTATACGATTTGAGGGGAAGGAAGCATTGCCTGGGAACTTGAATCAAATAAGTGCAGGCGAGGACAAATAAGCCAAGCATATGTCTCGAAGACTTGGAAGAGATTCTTGTAAGTTAAACTCTTTTTGGTGCTGGCCTTTGTAATTGCAATCATCGCCCTTAGGCAAGAAGGTTGAGAACTCATGCCAGAGGGAATTACAAGTAACCTCATACGTTTATCAAACATTTACATGCACGCATTAAATTGTGGATGCGGTTGACAGCTTCAGTTTCTTTTCCTAGAGATGGCAACATTTTCTCTTCTCCTCCTTTGCGACGAAAACTTTTACAAACTCAGCATCCAAAAAAGGTCAGTTTCTTTCTTTCTTTTTCGTATTAACATTAAACATTCCTCAAGTTGACCTCACAAACCACAAATGGACATTAACAGCTATCACAAAATGTACAACAGGACACAACAGAAAACTGCCATACATCTTAAGAGGTCAGTGCATAAGCATGTCTGTGGCGTTTTTTGGTTTGTGAAAAAAAATATATTTTACACAAATTATTTGACAAAACAAACAAACGAACAGAAAAAAAAAATCAACAATTCATTTAGAAAAAATAATAAGGAGAACCATTCACCTTAAAAACGAACAAACAGGAGACTTTGTACTGTAGAAATGTAAAAAAAGTTCGACTGAGAAAAAACAACAAAGCAAACATTAATCCTTTAACTTTTGATCCCTAAGAGACGCACTTGTAAGTGAATTAATTTGAGAAGATAATTAAGTTAAAGAAACTTGTCTTTATAAAGATGTGTTAGAAAACACCGTAAGCTCAAATTTTCTCTAAGCCAACCTCTAAATTTTAGGATTATCGCCTAATTTTCTTGTGTATTCACTTCATTGTTTTACGCAGTTAGGTCGGGTAATAGCTCGATCTTTCCCTTCTTGTTGCCAAAAATTTTAAAAGTTAAGTTCTCTACCAAAGGCAGCGGGGCACATCTCCTCTCTTTGAGCCCAAGTAGATGTAAGAAATTGAACACTTTTTTCAAGCCCGCCTCTGTTACTCCATATTTTAAGGGCTAGGGCGTTTCTTTTGATCCCCAACTGCGCTTCTACCTTCCCATAGGTTTTGCAAGCGAAGTAATTGCAAGCAAAAAACAGATGTGCTCTGGAATTTATCAAATCGTGGTCACATCAATATAATGGCTCTCCTTGCGTTGGTTAGGCCAATACTGGAATATTCATCAACAGCTTGATCACTAAGTTGCGAACGTGGTATTAATTGTGTCTGTCCAGAAAACATTTTCCTTACAAGATCATGGGTAGCGAAAGATTATAATTAGGGTATGGCCTGCGCATTAGACCAGCCCGTCCGGTAAGTACGTTTCATCCGTTCGCTAGCCTTCATTAGATTTTTAGGTTGCATCTCTGAGGACAAAATGGGAAATCCCCACCTTGCTGCCAACCTAGCTAGCTTTCCAATAAAAAGTGCGTCTATCCGTTATGCATTTTCCGCCCTTGAACCCTTTTTCCACACATAATGCAGAAAAAGCGCCTGATATTCGGTCGCAGATGTCTAGGTTACATAAAAGTGCCTTTGGAGTAAGATGGAACCCCAGCTGTACTCTGCCACCGATTGAAATTCATCAATTTTCCCACTCTTCATATAAGACAAGTTGCCTAAGGCTTTAACATCATTCTTCTTTAGTTAATTGAATTTTAATACCATTACAGTGTTTCGAAGCATTGCCTCCCTTTGAAGTTATCGTTCGATGATTTGATCTATGAACTTAATCTGCCTGATTGTTTTTATTAACACTAACTGTTATTGTGATCTATTCTCGTTTTCTGCATCGATCGGACGACACAAAATCTTAATAATAATCCACTCAACATAATTCAACTTCGACTAATTTTTCCCTTTAATTAATCATACAAAAATACTCTTCTACGTGTTTATTACAATATTTTATTCTATTAATTTATAGTTAAGATACTAATATAAGTAACTCTAAGCTCCCTTATATAGTGTCTAAGTGGCTGCTTTTTTCTTGGCCAAATAATGAAATAAATAAATAAACAACCGACGGCTATTCGCATACTTCTCCACTTATAGGCTTTCATTTGACATTTAAGACATTTACCTCGTGCCGAATGTTTCGTCTGCTACTGCAATGGAAGGAATGGCGGGCGTATTATTCTCGCTTATGGTTTCTTAATGTGTAAACCAAGCAATGTAACGACACTTGTTAGGTTTATCACTGAACAGAGTTTTACTCTTTGATTGCCTATGTGAAGCAAACATTCGGCTTCAAAGATCTGCTTTAATTCAGAAGCGTTGAAATATTCTATTGGGACAATAATTACGATTCGATACTCTGAGGCATAGAGAACGATTGTTGCTGGCGCTAAGGTCGTATTGTCGACAGACGAACTTGTAACACGATCGTACACATGAGCTACAAAATGATCGGAAAAATGATAAGAAAGTATAAATAACTCTGTAGCCAAAGACATAACGAAGCCTAAAAACTTCGTTAATACATTAGAGAAGTTAGAAGTCCATAGGTGAGACACTAGTCTGCAACTTCCCGTAAGCAGACATTCATTTGACACGTGCTTGATACTTGCCGCAGTGCTTGGAAAAGGGTTCGATATTTTCAAGGAAACAATTTTTTATGGATATTGAATTTTTCCCCACAGGTTCTAAAAGGTTCACAGTATATATTGAATCAATAAAAAAAAAAAAAGATTATTTTTCTTTTGAAAAATCCGTACTGGTGCTACACCCCTTTCTCTTTCTGCTAAGCTTCTTAAATTTATTTTTAATTTTTTTTACTTATTGTTATTATTTGGATGACTTAGATCATATGCTCGCCTGTGTTGAAAACTACAGCACTTGGAATTTGAACAACCCTTGATCTTTTGTCCACTCGGCTGTTGAACACTAGTTTAGCTCATTATGTCTGCCAACTAAAAGAAATTAGTACGATAGCCGTTATCAACTTCCTTACCAGCAGCCTTTTCAAGTTGAAATAGTGCCTCTAGGAAAGGTATGAACATTAAGGTCCTACCAACACTAGATGGCTATGTAAACAAATTAATGGAGCAAAGTTGAAAAAAACATCTATCGTTTTTTCCTAAAAAATGCTTGTGGGACATATCTGTCTTCTTAGCACACACAGTATGCCTATGTCGTTGTCGAATTTCATATGTGAACAAATAAATTACATATAAATAAATATCTGCACAATTAGTTTTCATTTATTAATTACAATTTTTATCCAGTTTTTATCTGCTTCGGCGTTTGTGCGCCCTAAGAAGAATTCCAACTTAACCTATAGCATTGATTCCTGCCTGTGGGCGGCAAGTTTGACTTTCGTTTTTCAATTTTGCGATTTGCGATTTGCGAATATTATCAAGAGAGTTCAGGACAAAGACTATGGAGGTGCAAGAAGCTTAAGAGACGGAACCTACTGATAAGTTTTGATTGGATATACGAAAAAAAAAAACTTTTGTCTTTCTATAGGCGGTCGAGACATAGTACTCAGAAGGATATTGAGCACAGTTTTTAATTTGTTTTCAGTTTCTCAGAAGCGTATTTTTCCATCCTCCTATGAAAAATTATGACATACAGATATATATTTAAATATCGGAACTATCATTAAAATATTCACCGAATACGCACGACATCGTCAGTAATCAGTTAAAGGAGCACAATTGGTTTAATATAAACTTGAGTGACTTCCTTGCTTATATAAAAAAAGTAAAAAAGAAAAAAACCCTATCTGTCGCTTTATTATGGGAATTTTAGACGTGTATTACGATTATAAATAAAATCTTTAATTATAACACATATGTAGACTGAATAATAAAAAAAAAAAAAGAAAAGAAAAACAATACAACAAATCTTTCATGTTAATGAAAGTTTGAAAAGTAAACTTGGTCGTCGTTTTGCTTCTTTATTTTTTTTTTTTTCGTTTATTATCGTAAACGCGAAACTCTACCACCTTTTTGTGTTTTTTTTTTTTTTTTTTTTTTAGTTTTTATGTCACCTACTCTACAAA
>KK502467.1:975020-1008190 GCA_000688735.1 Glossina austeni | reverse complement strand
TGAAAAAAAAAAAAAAAAAAAAAAAAAAAAAAAAAAAACAATACAACAAATCTTTCATGTTAATGAAAGTTTGAAAAGTAAACTTGGTCGTCGTTTTGCTTCTTTTTTTTTTCTTTTTTTTTTGTTTATTATCGTAAACGCGAAACTCTATGTTTTTTTTTTTTTTTTTTTTTTTTTTTTTTCTTTAGTTTTTATGTCAGTCATTTCGCGTTGAAAATGTGTCAGTTTATTGTGTTGCTTTCAAGACGTTAGAGATTTGACTTTAGCTGCGTTGCAGTTAAAAAGACAGCACAGAAGCTACCTATGTGTATGTAGATGCATATAAAAGCATTGAATGAATAACTGGTTGGTTGGTTGGTTGGTTGGATGGTTAGCTTGGCAAGGTGGATTGCGTCTCTTGCAAGACGATGCTTAAAGAAATGCAACGGAAGTTATAAAATATAATGAGTGAAGAGAGAAAGGCAAAAAGAGGAAGAGGGAGTGGAAAGTTAAACAAAAAAAAAAAAAAGTTGTAAGATGTAAGACAACGGCTCAAGCCCGCAGCAATAATGGTCGATGTACAGTAATAATGCAAGAAACGCAGCCATCGAATGATTGACAGTACGATGGGAAAATAAACAATGAGAAAAGCAAACAAATAATAAAAACTTTACACACAGAGAAAACTTAAAAAAAAAAAAGTTAAACAAATTGTGACGGACACTTCAGCCAAATAATATACACACAAAAACGATGAAGAAACTCTTGGAAAATTTTTGCCAAATAAAAGATAAAAGAAAAAACTAAAGAATAAAATTAAAAACAGCGACACTACTATATAATATAATACTAGCAGGGAAAAAATTTAGAAAAAATTTAATAAAAAATAAATATTTTTAAAAGTTTGAAATACCGATAGATGCACATACACGCACACACACACACACACACACACACACACATGCACTTATTATAACGCTTATCTACACAGAAGCTTAAATATTCTGATACATGCAAGTGCATCATATAGCAAAAGCATAGCAAAAGTTTTTAAATTAGCGACAAAGCTACAAAAACGACAACCAATCGGATCTGTGGAGAGTTGTTTACCAACACCGCAAACACTGTAAATGTATACACTTTTCAAGATAGTATTAGTATAAAAACTCCACCTCTCTGTTTGCTATGCATTACACACGGCACGCATGGCGGATAAGGCGCATGTCCATCAAAACACAATTGTGGCATTTATGTGATGGATGGCCACTGTCACAAAGCCACACCTCGTCAACAGTCATTGTTGTTTCTTTAAATGCTGTTGTTGTGCTTTGCACTTTTAGTATTATAAGGGCTGTTGGCTGCGGCGATACATTGAATTCATTGTTTATACTTTTGCTTTAGTTCGGTACAATTGGTCAAGTGGTTGGCATTAAAAATAAATATTTCGAGCTATTTGCGACTGTAGCGTATTATTTATTAAACGGCAAAAAATATTTAAACATTTTATTATCGGGACAACTTTGAAATAAAATAAATAATGTTTTCTAAAAAATAATAATAATTTTTGAAAAAAAATTTTCTACTTTTTAAAATAAATAAAAAGTATTAAGTGTTTGAGAGAACAGAAGTAGAAAAGATTGAAGTTTTAGAAAAAGCGCACATTTATGATCTGCTACTAGTGCAGTATATGAGAGAATCTAATGAAAACCGGTTCCATGCTTTCAAACACACTTAAACAACCTATTTATGGGAGAGAAAGAGTGCGAAATGCTTCGTTGATAAGTCCATTGACGGCGTGAACGAGTGAGTGAGCTGGTGAATGGAATACAACTATATATGTATGTTATTATGCTGCAGTCTTATAGCAAGTAATCACGGCCAGATACACAAACATATTATTTATGTACATACGCGTGCACTAATATTCACATAAAAGTTCTGTTGTTTGCCGTTTTGTCGCCTTTGGAAACACAGTCGAATTTATTTGCATTTTTTTTTTATTTTGTTTTGTTGGTTGTTTTTTTTCTTTTTGTTAACTAACGAATGGTACCATAACTCTCCACTTTCTTGGGAAAGCATAAAAATGCATTCGGTATGAACTGAAAACCAGTTTTTACGCATTCCACCTCTATACACACATAAATACATTTTGGAGACACAACCGCATTTCTGCGTTGAGGGCAAAGTGGTTTTTTTCCACACATTTTTTTTTTTGTTTGTTTGTTTGCTTATTTATTGTTTTGGCGCTTATAGTTGTCATCGTCACCATGGGTGCCATTGTGGATTCAACCATTTCAAATGGTCTCGCTTGAGTAAACAACAACGCCATTCGAAAGTGTTTCGTCGGTCGTTTGATTGGTCATTTTATAGTAAAGTCCAGATCTAGTTCCCGTTTTCGAAATCGAATTGAATGCAAGAAATGCAGTGAAAAGCTAACACCTAAATACCTAAAGAATATACAAAGCAAAAAAAAGTTTGAAAAAATAAGAAAAAAATTCGCATATGTGTTAATGCATATGATAAAAAAGTGATCGTTCCATATGTGCTTGAAAAAGAATAAGATTTCCGTTTTAGTGATAAAAGTGATTTTGGAAAATCTATTCTCGTAAAAAGGGATTATAAGCAAAACAATACATAAGGGTAAGTATTGCAAGAAAAAAGAACAACCAGTTCCAGTTTGGACTTCTAAATGCTTGTCTCTTACAATCCATGGGTTGTCAACGTACTCCCGAACAAACTTGAAATAAGAAACGGTTCCACTTAATTGAAACTGATTATTACTTATCGACGCTAAGAGTAATATCCGAAATTTTCGAAACTCATGACTAAAGTCAATCAATTTATATTTGCCGAGCGGTGACATTTTTTGTGCGACTAAGTAAAAATCCCAGAATCCTAAAATCCTAAAACGTTAGCTGCATCCTATCCAATCGAGGGTTATTCGTAAGACTTGAAAGAAGCAAACAACAAAATTAAAGATGCGATGGATGGAAAGACGGACATTAGTAAATGGATTCAGCACATTATAATGATAAGCTAGCAGTATCTCATTTTTGATTTTAGTAAATTAGAACAGTCCGCCTTTCAAGCTTTTTGTTTATATTATTTGCAATTCTTATTATCACAGTTGAAAAGGCCTCCAGAGTAAATTGGCGCATTATTCTTAAAAGAGGGTAAAAAGAAAACAGACTTAAGAAGGATGAGGAGACATGAAAATGCCTTAGAGGAAACTAGGAATAAATGTCTGCTAGGGCGCTCAGGAGGATATTTTGTTATTACTCCGCACTTCTTTCAATAAAAGATGATTTCGCATCACACATTCGGTAAAAGATTTTTTGACTAGATTTTACTTCAATTTGGAAATGTTTTGCTTATAATTTCAAGTTTTTAAGTTAAGTGGAACGCAATTGTTTTGGTTGCGTTATTTTATTGGTAGACTTAAAAAATGTTTTCTTACAATTTCAAATTTTTTACTGGACAAGGATATCATGAACTTCCAGTTGAAATTTAAATACAATCGGCTGAGAATTAAACTCCACTATAGGGATAACTACGAGTGTCTTTTGAAACGTACAGTTTTCTTAGAAAGAGCTGCTACGGTCTTATTTTATTTCTGAGCAATTGCTAAAAGATTTTTTAAGGATCTGAAGGAATGTAAAAATACTTCTAACAAAATTTTTTTCAAAATAAATTCTAGAAAATATCGCATAATTTTGTGGTCACAAGACAATTTCGTGCTTTAAGTATGACTCAAAGCTTCCTGGTCTACCGCTACGGAAGAACGCGGGCCTTAAATAACCCACGAATTATATGCATTCCTGGAAAAAGAAGTTGACGACGGCGGCTGTTCAGCAGCGAAAGAAAATTTGCATAATATCCACTTGTTACCTATTGTTTAATTCTTTCGAGTAAATAGTGGGAAACATTCTTCTTTGCCTATTAAAATTCCGTCCTCCTGGAAAGTTATTCTAAAATTCTCGTTGTTATTGGAGGAATCTCCTTTAAACGGTGTACCTATTTTTCGTCTACAAACAAACACTAAACAGTTTTCACGCAAACCGGCGATGCGATCTAAATAAATACGAATGTGAATATGAAATATTCGTGCGGCTATTGCGGTTACCCCTTAACCAGGCCCATTCATAATAAGTAGGTAGCATACTTCAAAGTCAGAGTACAATAGGGTTTAAAGCCACAATCACAGGAAAAGGATAAATGTTTTAGATCTCCGAAATACCCTGGCATACGATATATAACTTCATTCGCTTTCTTTTAATAAGACTGTCACGAACCTTAAAATATGAGTAAGTGTATAGTCGAAATATAGCGAATCTCTTCTTCAGTTAGTGCAGGAATATCAGCCCGAACTTGGATGCAGTCAGCTGTCACAAGTGCTCAAAATAGAAATAAACTTAAAAAAGAATACAAAATTTTGGTACATTTTCTCAAATCCTTTTCAAAGCTTGCCTTCTCTTTCTAACTAAAGCCTAAGGTCAGCAATTTTCCTGCTTTAACGATCGTTGTTCAAAATGAATGAAAAGAATGGACAAATTCGCAATAAGCTAAGCAATTTTCCCCCTTTAGCGATGGTTGTTTCAAACGTATATGTCCCTCTTCTCTTTCTCTACTTTCTCTACTTTTCTATTAGTTCATGTAAAAAAATCAATAAATTTTATTACTTATTGCAGGTAAATTTTATCATCGAAACATTTATTCGAAACACACATGAGTGACTCCGTCTATTCAAATATCTTACAATTACAAAACGAGATTCTCGAAAAACATAAACGAGTGCTCATAGAAAACGCATAAAAAGAATTAACGGGAAGAAGAGAAAAAAACCGATTTAAACACGAGACCAATTAACCTATATTTACAATGCAAGAAGTTTGCAGCACATTTGAAAACCAAATTGGCGCACAAATTAAATCAGAATCGCCGTTAAATGCGCTACAAGTGCAAACCGGTCAAACAATAGTGCCCGTGGCACCGCCACAAGTGCCACAAACCGCTGCAATGATTGTTAACAAAATGGGACCAAACTGTGATAAGCGAACAAATGAGCCAACGTATTGGATGGCAAGTGAAGGTGGCTTCATAAATTCGCAGCCATCGATGGCAGAGTTTCTTAATCATCTAAGTCCGGAGAGTCCGAAAATAGGTAGCGGCGGCACACCAATTGGCGCATACACCGTGGGTGCTGTGCCTCAAACACAAGACGGTATAGATTCGGTGCCAGAGTATCCCTGGATGAAAGAGAAGAAAACCTCACGTAAAAGTAGTAACAGCAATCAAGGTGAGTGCAAGAAAGAAAGAAAGAAAGACACACTCATACACACATGCATGCATATGCATTTATTTGAGAATGAAATAAAGTGTGAAAAGAGAATGAAATGCAAAAGTGTCATTAATCAAAGAAATCAGAACAAATTGCCCTTAAAACATTGAAAAAAAATAAAAAAAAAATTTAAAAAAAAACTAAAGCAAAATACATAAATGTATACGAATAACTAGACGGCGCCGGTATCTTGCTTTTGTTCAGTAAGTCTACTAATATGTTATATACTCGTGTATGCATTTATGCATAGCTTTGTATTTGTGCGGACATATGTAGATATAATTCTGTAGATATTTTTAAATATTTATATATATATTTATATATATATATTTATATATATATATATATATATATATTTAACATTAATAGCCAAAACCCTCACGTTATACAAAGTTTTGTCAGAACGCCGTTCAAAGCAAATAAGTTTTCGTAGATATATTCAAAAGTTGATCAGCTTTAAATATTGATAACGTTTGCCTGCTAAATTATTAGTCCTCTGCCTCAAAAACCGATTACACCGGTTCTGTTAATACGCAAAGAAAAGGAAAATCTTATCTAAATGTTCAAGACCTCAAACGAAACTGACAATACTAACTAGGGATAGAGAAGAAAAAAAGCTTATTGCTTGGTCTAAGCTATAGCGTTGGAAACTCCTAAAACTTCCGCGTAAGCTACCTCGGCTGAAAGTGAACCGCTTGCAAAAGACATCCACTTCTGAACACTACTCAAGGGCGAAGCAATTTTCTACTGTTGGTTAAATGGTTCTTTATCTACCGTTTAATGTCCTTTGTAAATCTATCCTATATTGCCAGATATGCCATAAAATAATTGCATAGAACAGAGGTTTCAGTGTTCAATCTACAACTTGGCTTCGCCAGAAGGAAACCTCAAAATATCTTAGAGTACTTGAGCTACCTTTTCCTTGATTTTCAGAGTCGAGTCTTTAAAATTTCCGGACAAAAAAACACTAACAGGACGAAAAGGGTATTGAACTTTCCATTCCAAAACGCTTTACTATTATTTGTTCCATTAAAAAGCCAGTGCGTGTGATTCCACATTACGTATGTGTGCATATGTGCATTAGATGGGATAACATGTTTTTGATTTTTTTTTTTTCGTTATTTCTTACCGATTACACTTAAATCGATATGTTTCGAGAGAACGATTTTGTATTTGAAATTAAGACAAATCGTCACAATCACAAAAACTGCTCAGCATGTGAAGCGGCGAAGATCTGTTATTTGCGATCATTTGTAACAATTTTCTTAAACATAGTTTCATCAACAATAACAAAAGACTGATAGACATCAGCGTGATTGGTTATTAAAACACATCAACACATATACCAATGCATACACAATGAATTCTTACACGTTTTTATAAGAGAGAAGAAGATGCCTGAGTGTATAGTAATTACAAATTTTGATGGAAACATGTCCGAGTAAATTTGTTGTTAGTCAAAATTTTGAACTTCAAATGTTAAATAAGCGAACGAATACACGATTCAAGCAAAAATACAAAATTGAAAATAATAAATTATTTATCAAGGTTGTCTGTTGTGTACATCAAAAAGTTCTTCAGTGGAACTTGAAATTATCTCTGAATATTAGTGGAGATGAATGCAGACATATACATATACATATACATGTGTGTATATCTGCTGTCAGTGTATCTTAAAGGGTACCGACCAACCGAACGAACGAAAGACCGATTGACATGAAGAAGAAAACGCACCAAATGTTTGTGAAGTGCAACCTGTTATTTAGGTTCATTTGTCAAAATATATCATTCGTGTATTCCTATTTTTCACTTCAAATCCCCTCTCTTGATCGTCTCTGTATGCGGGTTTTATATGCAGGCAAGAAAACCTGCTTGCTTGCTTGCCTGCTTTGCTTGCTTGCTTTGCTTGCTTTGCTTGCAATTCAACTGGAAATTGCTTAGTTATTCGGTTCGGTGTATGTATCTGTCATTTCCTTTGTCTTTAACAGCAAAATGCAGCAGCTTGTATCATGCTTGCATGCACATATTTTATTTCATTACATATCCCAGGGACATTGTATGCATGGACATACTTCTTATATTGCATGTATTTACACGTTTTTTTTTTTTCTTTTTTATATACAGGCATGTGATGTCAGTCATATATGAAAAGCTTAAAAAAAAAAAAAACAAAAGTTTTCTTTTGAACTCAACTCTAACGTTACCACACTTCTTTCTCTATTCGACAAATAGTCAGTTATAGTTTCAAACGTTTACGTAAATTTCAAACACAAGATATTTTTTCTCACTGCGAACCTGTTGCTAGATTTTTTTTTTTTTTTTGCTCTCTTATTTTGGCATTGTTGTAGATATTGTGCATGTATGTGTGTATGTGTGTATGTATGTGTGTATATGTGTGGGCACTAAATAGGCGAAATCAATTAATCACTATCCGTGGTCGCATCCTCCGCTCTTGTGCGCTCAATTGTTCTATACGCTTACACATATAGAGACATGTGTTGCGAAGTAGCAATTGTAGCCTTTTTTTTTTTTTTTCCTTGTCGATGTGAATTTTCCGTTTGTTGTTCTGTTCCTTTATGCTGTAGCCTTGTAAGAAAATTAATTACTTAGATTTCATTTTTCGTCCTACGAAAAAAAACCGGAAAATCGTAAATTTTCATTCACGTCAGTCAAACGATCAGACGATTATGTGATATTTCGCAATGTGGTATAATTTAAGCCCGTGATACTGAACGCAGGGTTCTCTTCATACAAAAATCGAAAGTGAAGATAAAGTCGAGATAGCGACTAGAAGATGTAGTGTGAGTGTGTAGGAGCATATCAAGAAAGTCTTCGATTTTAGCTAAGATATTAAAGAAATCGTCAGGGTGAGACAATCCTTCCGTCCCACTTTTCAAGCCTAGCACAACGAATCGGGAAAGTTTTAAAGGCTCCTCCTTTCGTTCGCACAATTTTCGTTCGCACTGTTTTGTGTTTGTTTAAATTGAAAAGCACTTAGAGATCATATAAGTGGTTCACACTTAAACTTGTTAAGAACAATTGCTTCCGCATGATGTTCCAGAGATTAATCCCTCACTGCAAGAGTTTCATTTGAGCCCTTCTTAAACATCAACTTTCATTATGCACTTTTCCAAAAGTTTGATATTTTCCATGGTAAGTAGCACCAAATTCTCTATATTTGAGGTTATGTCGACGATAATACTACAGGCAGTTGAAGTTAAGTCTAAGATCTCTCAACTTATTGACGTTCGTTAACTTCGATCTTGGATTGCTAAGATATTCCCCTTGAAGTGATGCAATAATAAATAGGTTCGATTGCTAGAAGTGGATCATGAGTCATCATCATGAGTATTTAAAGCAATATCGTCAGGAATATGTGACATTTTTCCGCCTTAAATGCATCAACGTTGCTTAACGCGCATTAGCTTACAACGCTTGCAGCCGCATTCTGACATTTTGATCAGTCACCAATCATAAGAGAAAACAATATGTTCTCTTGTCATAGCTTTTGCAAACTCATCAGATTTGATATATGGATCAATCACATCAGATCTTATCAAAACTCTTCCGTTACAAAACAACGTTGCTAAGACACGGAAATCACGAGGGAAAAATGCCTTATGACTTGTGATGTCTCTCTGATATTGCTCGGAACACGACAGACAGTGTGGTCTATTTAATTATTTACTTTTACGTTAGTAGACTTTTTTGTAAAACAATACGAAAAGAGATACGAAAAAATTGGCATTTGCAAGTAAGCAGTGCACTGCTTTGGAATGCCTTTACTCGAATGTTTTTTGAAAGGTTCTTACTTTCTTTACTTTCTTCTGAAATCCTTTTAAGAATAGCTTATAATCAATGGTGCCATCATTCTTCCCGAAAGGAAGCTAGTGATGCAACGAATGGTAGATGAAATTCACCAAATGGCTCAATATTTCATAGCCGATAACTACTTTATGCAGGAAAAGACTTTAAACCCCCCCCTTAGAGTTCGAAATTTCTACATTTTGTTTATTTTTCGATCTCGAGAAAGTGTTTCCTCATTACATCTTGCTTGGCCAGCGCTTTATTGAAGAAGGATTTATTTTAATGAAGCAAGTTCCGTGATCTACAAAATTGCGGTGTTCAGACTAAAATGTTTAGAAAGACAAAAGCATAGCTGAGAAATCTTTTTGCCATTGAAAGCCACATTTATATTGTAATAGGTGGTAATAAACGAGGCCGCAATAGTTCCTTACACCTATCACACCACATAAATTTAAAGAATTAAAATCGAAAAAGTAATGTAAGAAATATTATCCGCCTGAGTGGCTGAGTAGGCAAGAGTCTCGACTAGCAATTCAATGGTCGTGGATTCAAATCTCAAGTGCGGTAGAGTTTTTAATCATAATAATAACAATAATAATAATAATAATAATAATAATAATAATATTAATAAAAATAAAGCCGAAAGCCTTAGATGCTAGTGTTAAGACTTAAGTCTTAGAATTTATTCTCTGGCTAAATATATAATAATAATAATAATAATAATAATAATAATAATAATAAGAAATATTAATAATGATGTTGTTAACGGAAGTACTTTCACCTTTGCTTTTTTCCTAATTCTCGTAATCTACGTATTTAACTATTAATTAATGTAAAGTCATCAAGCAAATTTCCAACGCTAGATCGTGGATGCAAGGGAAGAAGACGCACTTTTCATATCGGATTCGGATTAGAATCTTCGGAGAGTAAGTTAACTTCGTGTTAGATAGGCAGGACCTTTAGGATCCTTTAAGAACAGTTCAAGAATAAAAAAGTTGTCAAAGGTACGATTAGGAGAACGAAGGGAAAAATTGCATATATCCTAACCACACAAGATGTTAATCTTTAGCTTATAAAGCTGATCATTATTGATTCACCTAACAACGTACAAAGTTTACAAACAATTTATACTCGATCCCAGTATACGATTAGAAAAATTATAATTAGATTAATAGATTAGTTCAGTGCGGGCGATTTGGATGTTAAGCCATATTGGGTTTTTATGATTGATTGGAGGCTCTATGACACCAATCAAATTCTTCTTATAAAACACATGGACGAACGCCTTACTTTAGCGATAATGAATTAAATGCGATTGTAAAAATTTTGTTACTTGATGTTTCTCGATAAATTTAAAGCTAAAATGAAAAGCTGTTAGCAGGCTAATCCAAAAAAAAAAAAACCTCTCTTTCGATTAAATACTCGTTTTTGGAAAGAAAAACGCAATATTTTCTCAAACAGAATCTTACACACATATGCATATTAAGAAAAACTGCCGTCAACGTACGTATGTTAAGTTCGTTGGGTAATAGAAATATTTATGTGTACGATACAATTCATCGTAATCGCTAATATTTGAACATCTATAAATTATCTTTTAACATAGCGCTGAAGGAAACATATTAAGATCCTTCTCCGCCAACAAATCACATACATATAAACATGCGAGGCATTAGATGTTTTCATACACTTTTGAAGGGTCAATAATTTAACTAAAGATGCACAAGCATATACGCATGAACTTATAAAAAACACAAAACACAAAACACACAAAAACACACAATCACATAGCCGTACGCACACACACACACACACACACACACACACACACAGAGAAGTTTTAATCTTGGAGTGAACAATACTTGACGGTGATACGACGCGATACGATACTCGAAAAGGTTGCCTGCTGTGCTTTGATGAATGAACGAATCAGCGAATGAATTACTCAAAGAATGGATTACAAATGATGATGTAGTGGTCGTTGGTGTAATATATGAAGTTGTAATTGCTCTCTTGATGGCATTTAACAATTTAATTTGTTAACAGTTTGTCAAACAGTTGCACAAAAGATGTTATTTGTGGCAAATTTTTGCGGTAACAAGTAAATTTCAAATAATTTTCAAACGCTACGATACAAGGGACGGCCAAACGATTGTGTGTGTGTGTTTTAAGGACACAATGATTTTTATATTTATATACACTATTTATCATCCCAAGCATATATGTATATGCACGTTTAAATGCGTTTAAATGCGGAAAATATTGCTACCAACTTGTACATACGTACGTACGTACGTACGTATGCTGGTTGAAACAAGCGTTGAGCATTGAATATTTTGTAAATTGGCCTCTCGTTCGCATCCTGAATATTAATGCTTTCGCCTGTTTCGCCTGTTCTCAGTTCTCAGTTGGATAAATTGTTATAAGCGTATATGGTAGCCGGATATTGTGTGTTCTCTTCTCTGTGTGTGTTTGGTTCAATGTAGGCCATATTAGATGTGCGAGTATCCTGTTGCTTTTTGTCCACATTTGAGCAATTCAATGGTTCAGGAAATAGGTTGCAAAAGTTGCTCTTTTTTTTTTTTTATTCATTTGCGTGTGAATTTGAATAAAAACACCATAAAATCAAAACATCGCGCAATAAAAATTTACAAATTTTAATCGTGAATTGTGGGAATAGTTCTCACTCTGGGGTCCATCGAACATTGGAAAGCTACTAAAACTTGCAGTATAAATATTAATATATTGCTATACCAGGCCGGGGAAGTAGGCTTGTAATTACAAAATTGTCGTTCGACCTTCTATTTGTTGCTTCAATTCCTTATCCCCGAAGCTGTTTTTCCATCGCTTCAATTTTTTCACTTTCACTATTCGCTTTATGTAAACACACTTCACGATTTTAATGTAATTTTGGTGCAAAGCACACATAAACCAGAAGGTGTATCTCTTGGTTTTAGTCCTTATCGTCAATAGGTTTGGGAAACAATGAAATTAACTGTTGGCCCTGACAGTCCAGCAGCATGTTCTTATCATGATATACCGCACCCAGATGTTATTGAACCAACGAAGCTGTATGAGTCCTTCTTCTCATAATCCTCTTAGACATAATCCTCAGGGGTTTGATAACACTTGAAAAGCATAACGCAAGCCAATGAGAAACTTATAGTTCAGATTTAAACACATGAGGTTCGATAGTCATATCCTTGCGTGTACTTTCTTATCACAATTGCTACTATTTTTGCTCGTAAGAAGAGGATTTCTGGCAATTTCTTTGTGTAGAACATATTTAAGTTGGTAGTTACTTGACTTTCCCTTTATTTCTTACGATGCAATTTCCTCTTTATCATTGGAATAGACCTAAACGAAGTTGGCCAAACGATCTTATGTCTTGCGTAAGCTGTCAACATCAACCATTGCAAGTGAGAGGCCCATAGACCAAAGCAACTCTGAGTTGTAGTACTACTTAATTACGTCTTCAATGGTAAACTTAACTGACAAACAAACTAATTTTGTCATAACGTGAAATTTGGTCGTTCACTCTGGAACCCCTCCCCTATCATTTCCCTATCAAGTTTGTGCATAGATAGATACGTGGGCAATAGAGTTTATAAACTTTGGCTTTTTTATTAAGACGCGTTTACTTATGAATTCCGCTTTCAAGTGTGATTTATGAGACTAAGCTACGAATATATTTGTCCGAGGTATAGAGTATATTTATACACCACACCAGGTATCGTACAATGGTATATTTGCTCTGTACGGATGTATGTAACACCCACAAGACCTTGAGGTAAACCATCTTTTTACTATACCGATAAACGCTTGTCTGTCCGTCTGTCTTATTGTCTTGTGTTTAAGCTAAAGTTCACAATTTATGAGATGCTATGATGAAATTTTATATACCGACATGACTTGGCCCTCGGACGGCGGTTGGGATCAAACGACTTTTTTGTCCACTCTTCACACAAGGCTTTGTTTCATAATATCGTTACATTAATAACTGTATTAAGTGAAGTGTTATTGAATAGTGGACCAAGTCCCACTATAAGGTTTTTATTTGCTATCTTTTTAGTTACGATGATAGGAAAACACCGCTGAAATAGACTTCAAATACATGCTTCAAGTATATCTTTGTGAGGTGTTAAAGAAGTGTTAAATTTTGCAAATATAATGAGAAAGGAATACATTTTCCCTACTTGTTGCTAAGCCTTAATATGTTATGAAAGATTAACTCGAACTCTCTTCGTCCCTTTCTCATGTATATATCTATATATACCCCAAAGTAGACACATTTGTAATGTTTGTAAAGACTCGTATGTCGTAAAGCAATTATGTGTTTATTATTAGACAATGTGTGTGCAAAAAAAAATTTTACTTTCGAATACATAAACAACACGCCATTAACATTAAATCTTGGAACAAGTTTCAACAAGTTCAACAAGAAAAGGCGAACTTAATAAACATTTTACCAAAAATTTTCATTTATATTAAATACTACTCAATATTTTTATTATTTTAGGGATTATATTGAAAATTATTAGACTTGAAAGCACTTTCCCCCCCACAAAAAAAAAAAAAAAAGACTACGTGTGTGGCGCCATCTGCCACATCCATCCACATTCGGCATATGTTGCTTTTTCACGGTATCATTTTCGGTGTCTCTAAGGCGGTGTGTCTGTATTGTAATCCATTCTAAGGCAGCAAAAAACAAACTAAAATTCACATCTAACCCTGTGTTATGGATGAAAAATTTACGTGAAACCCCCTGCAGATTATGATTATAACAAATCATTTATCATAATATTTATGTTGATGCGATGTACTTTTTTTCAATGAACGACAAGATTGTGTTTAGTATGTAAAGTTGTGCTTTTACTGTGCAATATCACTCTCAATGCACTACTCTTGCTGATGCTGCTAGGACTACTACTACTACTACTACTACTACTACTACTACTACTACCTACCACTACTCTATGAGAGGCTAAATGAATGAGTGGCATGTTATACGTTGTCGTTTTGTTGACGCACTCAACAGTGTTTTTATTGTGAATTTTTATTTATGATGAGTCATTTGCACATTTACAACAACTTTAACCTTTACACATGAATTCATTCGGAACGTTCTGCTTCCTCAGTTAAATCATGACCCGCAATAGAAAACTAAATATCTTATATACACATATATATATTTATTGAAAGCACACACACACATATACACACACATACACATATACATACACACACCTACCGGCATATTAAGCAAGGCCTTTACTTGGCTAAGCAACATTTTTATGCAAATATTTTTTCGTTTTTTCACAAAAATTTATAAAATAATCTCTGTCATCATTAATTCCACCCCAAAAGACAAAAACCAAAGGAAAGAAAGAAAAAAACCAAGTATAGAACAATCCCAAAATTTTTAATTATCTCTCTTTGTGGCTCTATAAAAATAATAAAAATTAACTGTTTACAAAGTTTAACCGACGAAAAAAAAAAAATATGTTTTCACATGTATGTGGGTAGGTGTAGTGGTTAGGTTTTCTTATGTATGTACATAAATATATTTAAGTCAGCCACCCACAATTAATTGTTACGACTTTATTATGGAGATAAGTACGAAAAATAACACACAGACACAAACTCTCTTTGAATGAAAGACAACAAACGTCTTGTATGTGTTCGCAAGATTTCTATATATATTTTTTTCTTGTACTCATTGGCAACAAAGGCGTCTAATTGGCATACGATACCGTCTAGTCAAAAATTTTTCGCAAGGAGAGAAAAAAAGTTCGTTAACAAAACTTCTACGAGCTTTTGGGTTTAAGGGTTAATTTTTTTTTGTAAAATTTTCCATACATTTGTACACCTACCAGAAGGATTTAAAAGGCATGTTAATTTCGTCGTGCAAATTGAGACATCTAGTAATAGGTGTTTGTATTGTTGGCACTGAGATCTTGTCCGAAAGATTTTGAGTCGATTTAGTCATATCAGTCCATCGGTCATAATTTGTTCGCATTCTCCAAGTAACACAAAAAAAAAAGAAAAGACTAGATTTGCTTTAGCTAAGTAGACTTTTCCTCGTAACCATCTTTGCCTGTTCATCAGCCTGAAGAAGAAGAAGCAAAGCCTTTGAAATTCAAAGCCAATCCAAAGCCACCTGTAATCAACACATTTATTTGATTACAAGAAATTGTATTGAAACATTTAAAACTTTATTAAAAATATCGGACTGAAATTTGTCAAAAATAAATTCCTTCACGTAAAGATAGTGTCGGGCTGCCTAGGTGACTAAGCTCCTACTTAAAGAAAAATTTCTCGCTTAGTAGTTGATTTGCAGTCGATGTGAATCGTATATATTTTTCATTTGTTCATTTCACATTCATATGCATTAGCATTTGGGATCAATTAACACAGTACCTGTTATAAGGTTAAATATTTTCTAAGCTATTTAAAATTTATATATCAGATGACTTATATATGTGAAAGCCATGATTATCCAAAATCTTGACTTTCTTACCAATTTCTCTTTGGTTCGTTGTTGCTTTTAACAAAAAAGAAAAAGTTTAGCAAAAAAAAAATAAAAAAAAAAAAATCTGTTACAATTAGTTATGGTTAAGAAAGTGAACAGTAAATGGCCTGCTTTATGCCTTTTTTTTATGTTTCAATTTTGGTGAAGTTTTTTTCCAGTTTTCTTCCTTTTTGCTCGCGCAAAAGGCGGCTTATCGCCAAAGTAATTTGTCATTATTTAAAGAAAAATGGAAAAAGTTAAACCAATTTTTAATTTAAAAATTATGAAAATTAATGCCTTCGTTTTTATTTTCTTAAGAGATAAGCAAATTTAGTTTTTTGTTATTTTTTTTTTATTTTAGCAGTGAAAATACCAGGACGAGCGAGTTGAAATTTTATGAAAAACATCTCCTGTTCTCTCTTTCGTTATTTCTTTTCAATATTTTAAGACAATGCCATTAAAATTTTAACAGGTTTCAAATTTTAGGTCGGTCTGTCTGTCTGTCTGCCTGTCCATGACTGATTTTCGAAAACCGATTTATTCTAAAAATAATATTTTTAATTGATGGCACTAAAAACTCAATTTGAAGAAGGTCGGGGACGGCATTCCAGCAAACCAGTTCATGGGAGAAAGACTACTACAACTTATAATCCATAGCATATGTTCATCTAAACTTTTAGTTTGCTGCCCCATGCCAAATTTCAGTATAAAGATTGATATGATCGGGGATAACATACACCACCCCAAACTGGGGATACCTCACCTATACCGATATACAGAATACAAAAACTTGCCGAATGCAGCGTTTCAACGCAAAAATGCGTTGGATTAATCAGCAAACACGCTCGAGATAGAACGGCAACCCAGAATCCCATTGATATGAAGCAACTTGACAAAAAAATATTTCGTACAAACAGTTTGTCTGTACTACTTAGCTATTTGTCACATTCAAGTTGTAAAAATATTTCGAGTGTATTTTGGGCTAAGCTGTTGGGTATGAATATATAAAAAATCAGTTGGTAAAGCTTTCCATTTTATTTATTTCTTCTAAGCTGATAACTCAAGGACATATTACAATTCTTAGCTTATCTTTATAATATGACAGACTTTCCTCTTGATTGTAAATC
The DNA here is from genome assembly GCA_000688735.1 of Glossina austeni. NCBI lineage: Eukaryota > Metazoa > Arthropoda > Insecta > Diptera > Glossinidae > Glossina > Glossina austeni. Next base: position 991,428 of record KK502467.1, on the reverse strand, counting down.
TTTAGCTAATGTGTACATTAAGGAGTAATATCGTCTTTAGTGCGCTATAAAAGGGACATTTTTGTACATTTTTACAAGGAACAAGTGAAAGTGCTATAATGAATCAGAGTCCACCATGAGATACTCTAGACCACCCCACGGTAATTGATGTGAAGTCTTTTCAAAGTAAAGGTCGATATATTATCGATACGCACCATTTTCACAGGCGTTTCTAGAAAATGATCCAACAAAGCTATAGTGTATCGAATTTCAATGAAATAGGTTTAATACAAGGAGACGGACAGACAAGCTTAAGTCTATTCAGGAAGAGTTTCTCTTTGGTAAGAGGCGGCATTCTGGGTGTTTTCCATGCAAACTTAATATGCCCTCGTAGCGCAAATGGTGCACGGTACGAAAACCAATAAATTATATATTGTTTATTTTACTTACGCGTTAAAGCAAAGGACTTGAATATATTTCTTCAGGTTTTCCAAAAACGAAATGGATGGGTGATAGCTCTCTCGCTACATACAACATCAAAGGCTTTCAAAAAATATGATGCAAATTCTAGTGAGCATCGTAGAGGTTTTTTGCAAAAAAAATTCATGTAAATAAATTATCACGACTTGACATTTTGTTCTTTTTTTATAAAGAAGTCGCTCGAAAATCGAATTTAACTCATTCTGCAATAGTCTGTGGTTCTATTACACATTTTTGAATGTAATTACGCATGCAATTTTAATTTCCCTTAAAATAATGTGTTGCAAAGTAAGTACAGGGCTCTCCATATTACGTATTTTTTTTTTGTTTTTGTAAAAAGTCCTTAAATTTTAAAAGCATATTTATTCCATTCAGCCGATAAAATTACATCAGAATTATGTATTAAATCTCCCTAATAGTGAGTGTTCATAAATATAAGTAAATATCGATTTAATTTAATGGCATTCATTTAACTAAAAGCAACGGCGGTAAATATAATGCGAACAAATGAAAAAAAAGGAGAGCAGAAAAAATTTCCATAATAAAAATATTTGTTCACGATTAATTTCGAGAAGCAAATGAAAAGCACCGTTATACTCGCCTCGCCCAAAAAAATCCTGAGTGGTTTTTCATTTTACATTTTTAATCCGGCGCAATGGAGAAAATGCTAAATTGAACGAACATTGCGCTGTATGGTGGTCACCCTTCATAAATTAAGTTTTAAATCTAAATTTACTTTTACAACCTCTCCCACCTAACACAACAGTTGTGGGGGATGCAGGCAATAGCCGGAAAACCACAAAACGCGGCGGTTAATCGCCGCGGATCTCAATGCATTAGAAAACGAAAAGCAAAGAGAAAGAAAACCGCGACAATACTTTTTCCTCTAACCTTTTGGTATGCAGCGATACACTTCCCATAATCGCTTAGTCGTTAAAGGAATGCTGTAACCAAATAAACCCCTGTCTCTTTTATTTGAATAACCACTGCGCGCACACAACGACTTAACACACTGACAAGCTATATATAATTTTTTTTTTTTTTTTTTTTCTTTTTTATTTTTTATTTATTTTTTAAATTTTTTTTTTTTTTTTTTTTTTTTTTACTTCCCTGTTAAAATAAACATTCTTTCGTGCCCTTCATGAGAAGACGACAGGAGGAGTGTAATTCACTTGGCTTGACGATTATGATGCCAAGTGGCTGGACTTTACAGTATAATTTTTTTCTATTGGTTTGCTTGAGTGTTTACTTTCATTTTTCTAAATGAAACATTTAACATAATAATCGTAAAAAAGTGAAAATCAAAATTGAAATTATATTCAATTTGTACGCGATTTATTTTTATGCTCATCGCATAAACAACGAACAAAAGAACGAAAAAAATTTGATGCTAAAAAAATGAAGTACGAAAATATTCGCACAAGCATACAGTCAGATATACATAAGCACATGTAATTTGTTAGAATTTGCATAAATTAATATTATTTTATGTGAATAATAAAATTATTTAATCTCATCTCAGTCGTGATGACCACAAAAGGCATTTGTATGGGAAGGTGATATCAGTCTTTGTAGCGAAATATTGATTTAATTTTTCTTTAATTAAATTTATGAACATCTGTACATATGTGAATTATTTGTTTTTTTTTTTTTTTTTTTTTTTAATTTCTACAAATTTGCGCGAACAAGGTTTAATTTTATTATTAAACTTGATTTCAAGGTTAATACGAACATCTTTTTATAATTTCACACTGGAGATGAGTAATTAACACCGAATAATATTTCCTGTAGTGAAATGATCATAATTATAAAAATCACGGAGACACATAGAGAGGATAAAATTGTTTTCGAATTTATAATTATTTGTTTGAAAAAAAAAAAACCAGTGTTTCCCAATCTACTTTTACTTTTCATTCTCAGCGATAACCAATTGCTCAATTGCTCAGACATATGCTTTATAGAATTTACATAAGTTTACTCGATCCTCTCCCAGTTCGTCTATTCATGGTATGTGTCATGGTATTTGTGTCATCTATTAATGGAACTGTCCCGGTCGCAGAAGCTGAATAGCGAGGGGGTTTCATTCCCGAGCACACACACACAATATCGCATTCAGAAGAAAGCAGAAAGCTCCCTATGTTTATATCAATAACTTGGAATAGTTATCGGGCTGGACCTAAAGTCGTTTTCCATTCGTGTATTTACTAAAAGTATCTTAAGCTTGGAAGGGACACAGTCACCAATAACAATTAATAGCCTCAGAATTGTCAAATAGAGTGAAATATTATCTCATGTAGCCAACATTTCAAACATTATATTGATCATATATATAATTTGTATATGTATACAGGTGTATGCATTTAATGCGTTCATCCCGAAAAAAGATTAATTTTCATATATTCAGGGAAATGAATGACACATAGATGATATAAGCACTTAATGCCTTAATACTGACTTATAGGAGCGAGTAGTAGTGTAAGCTTTTCATAAGATATTTTTTAGCTAAAGAGCGCAAGTTATTTCATTCAAATAATTACGTATGTAAAGACAAACATTTTGTAAAAATTTGTCTTATATATCTTATTAACTTATATCTGTCTAAAAAAGGTTGCATGAGCTGAGGTTGAAAACAATTTTTGCATTTTCCACTGTTTGTGATGCGTGTGTGTGTGTGTGTGTGAGCGTTTTAAGTTCGGTCAGTAAAAGTAGATTTGCAAAGTTCTAGTTCAAAAATTTATCCTTACACTTACCTCCGAATGAGATGAGTATGAGCTATATTTGTGCTTTCGCTCTTAATACCCTAATATACGCATCAAAAACCTTGGAAAACATTTATGTTCTTGAACAACAATGTATTGATCCGATTTAGCGATGTTCGCGTATTTGCTGCCCCTCCGTCCCCTTTACCTGCCCCCCCAATAAAATAATGGTGTAGAAAGATGAATATTCTTGAAGGTATTTTTAATTGACAGACAAAGGCAGACAGACAGACAAATTTATATAGTGTACGTGTTTGTAACATAGACGTGTGGGTGTTGTAGGCGTGTTCTTTGAAAGGGTTGGGTCTTTTTCAAAATCTTTTGCATCTCTTGTAGGCGATGTTTTCCTTTTGGCGGAGCGCAGAATGTTTACCGCAAACGTTACACAGTTGCGTAAATGGGCAGATGAACGGACATGCTTAGGGGCATTCCGAATTACAAAGTGATCGAGAATTTACGTACTTTATGGGTTTTTTGAAACTTGCTTCTGTGCGTTTTGAAAGAAAACGCAATCATGACATACCGGATAAGCTTGGATAAGCTTGGCCAATTTTTTTCCATTTTTATGTGGATACTATAGCATCGCACATAGAATGAGCCCCAAAATTTTCATAGATCCCATTTTCAACGCAACCGTTCGTGCAAGAATTTCCAAAGTTTCTTCCAAATTTGATGGTGAAGAGAACGTTTGTTACAGACATTGCACAAATGGACAGACGGACCCGCTGATACGTGGTAAATCATTCAGAACATCAGCAATAAAATTTTGCTTATTTCTGCAATTTCCATAAAACAAAGTAAGCTTCAAAACTATTTTATCAAAAGACTGCGTAAACATTCGCATGGAATTCTATTTGAACCTCTTAATCCAATAACTAATACGCTTATAACATTCTGCCTCTCATCTATCTATTATGCAAGTGTACTTGATTGTAAGAGAAAGTTTACCGTAAGAGCTAACATTAAATAAATATCAGTTTACACACAAAATACAGATAAAGGTGTGAATGAACCATTTACCACCACTTAAGGATTCATTTGCGGATTTATTTAAATTACGCTTTCACGTAAGTGAGAATGCACAGAAAAGCCATAAAAAAATTATTTTAAATTGTGATAAATGAATTGAAGATGAAGAGACAAAAAGGGAAGATGTTCAACGTATCTTTCAAGACGAATCTTGGATATCCACTACTCCAGAGAGTAGTCTTACTTACTTATCTTACAATTGTTATTTTTTTATATGAATTAAACGATTACCTACATGGGGTAGGTAGGTAACGAGGCTAACTCGTAATTAGGGGTGTGGATAAGGGAAGCTTTCACTTAACTTGGTTGAGGATCCTTGGTTCAGAGCCTGTTTATTCAGTATCCTTTAATGCACTGAGTGAGTACTAGACCTAATTACTTGGATTATGTTTTGGATGTTTTTTTTTGAGCTAAAGTTAAAGGGTTAAGCTATGGTCTAGTGGTTACAAATACACGAGCAGATGACAGGACAGGCGGACAGGAATGTTGTAGGCTTGGAAATCAATACGATGAGAGACCGGACGGAGAGTATTTGGAATTATTTAAACCCAAGTTTATGTCAACATATTTATAAAAGCATACATTTATATGTGTATGTTCATGTATATCGTACACTCCATTAGAACAAACGTAATAAGAAAATTAATATATTTTCATGTTTCGAAGATGAATTATAAAAACCATTGCTAGTCAGGAAAATAACGGGGATGAATTTATTTAAATCATGTCGCAAGAATACAAAAACATTTCATATGAACCGCTTAAAAGAGCATAAAAAGTCAAACCAACATCAATGTCACACAACGATGAATACGCACGTGCTTATGAGGAACCAACAACAACTCAGTATACCTTTGCATAGATATTTGAATGTCTGTCGAAAGCAAAAAAAAAAAAGAAATAATGTTTGCTTAAGATGGTTTTTCCGTTTGTCATCACAAAACCAGAAAACGAAAATATTTGTAATCTTAGGATCTTTACGGGTATTATTTGATTCTCTGCTCGAGTAATACGCATGAATAGCAGTCTTTCATATGCAACTACACATGCGAGGTCTTTTTTTATTTTTATTTTTTTTTTTTTTTTGGAAAAAGTTTATTTTTAATACTTGACATAATTTGAATAAATTCGATACTACTAACAAGTTCAAGTCCTGTACACATATAAGACAATAATAATAAGAAATATAAATTTAATTCCGCTATTTTTTTTCACATTCGAAGCTTTAGTGTAAAAAACTGGTAATGCATTTACTATTCAATATATCCATCCATCCATCACTTACCACTAGTCTAGAAATAATAGGAATTCCCTGAGGAAAAAATAACTGTTCGCAAGATAACCCATAAGACCATAACCCATGATCATAAGAATGGAAGCACCGCTCGAGCAACCAATACGTCATCTATTGAAAAACTCGTCCTACTCGTAAGGAATAATGCCCGCTATTAGCAGTGGAGATGGTACAACATTCCAGGTTCCAATAGCAAACATTTCTTCAGGGAGTTTTACAATATCGAAGCGAGTTTCTTTATACTCAGTATATTATGCCTTTTGGCATATTTCTCACGTTTTTCATCTCAATGTCATCGATTTATTGTTGGTAGTGCTCCTCAGTGACGTCGTTATAATACGCTGCGCAAGAAACTACAAAAAGTAAAGTTGTGTAGTTGATATCTTTATTTTTGCTAAGGAGAGAACATTTACCACACCTACTACACAGTTGGTCAGATGGACAAGCGGACATGCTTAGGCGCTTTCCAAATTTGTAAGTGACCAAGAACTTATACTCTTTATAAGGTTTTCGAAGCTTGATTCTGTGCATTATAAAGTTTTTGAAAAAAAAAATAATTAAATTTTGATTCAATATAATATTGGATAGGCGTGGTCTATTCTCCTCACATTTATAAAGGTACCACAGCATCTCCCATAGAACATGCGTTGAAATTTTTGTACATTCATCTGTTGTAGTTGAGAGTAATCTTCAAAAAACCGATTTTTTATTCATTTTGAAGAGTAGAGTAGAGGTGTTCTCACTTTACGAAGTACTGTAAGCGTATCCTTCGACCGATGTGGTCCATTTTCAATACCAATCTGCGTGCATGAGCCACCAATGTGTTTTTCAAATATGAAGTCGATGGCTTCATTTTTGCAGCCAGGAGGATGTTTGCGACAGACATTACACAGACGGACAGACATGCTTAAATCGAGTCAGAATTTGATGCTAATCAAGAGCACATATACCTTGTCGAGTCTCTAAAGCTTCTTTCTAGACGTTGCGTTTTGACAAAGTGAATATACCCCTCATCCTTGAGTGATGGGTATAAAATGAATTCAAAAAAAGTGTTATTTTTACTCTTTTTCTACTATTTACTGTCATATTGCGAGAGCAAGGATTGGAAATATTTTCTATTCAAATTCAAGATGACTTTTTTTGTTGTGTCGAAAATGTCTTCCAAGTTACGTTTTAGATTATAGAGAAAAAGTGATTGCTATTCATCTAAAATCATATATCATACGCACTTTACATATCTGCAAGGCAAGCGCGTATGTAATAGACCGTCAGCGAAGACACTCGTGGTAGACACGTGAATAGTAGCCCATAAATTATGTTTAGAAAATTTTAAATGAAGAGTCGTGTGAATGAATGAGTTAAAAAAGAGTTTTGTTTTTTTTTTTTTGCTCTTGTAGCTAAAAGTATCATGTTTTACGCGACTGTTGAAATATTGTCGTTTGCAGCAAAGTTACGAGTACATACACTCTTGCGTAAGGAGCATATGTTTTAATATGGAAATAAATGTCAAAGGGTAAGAAAACATGTATATATATATATATAGAGAGAGAGAAAGAGAGAGAGAAAATGAGAAAAGAGGTATGAGTTTAATTACGATTAGTTTTTAACCGGATATTCCTGGCCCGGTTTGATAAAACTTTTTGAAAAACTTTAGACTGCCATCTTTTAAACGTTCTCACACAATTTGTTGATATTTGAGATAACTTTGTTAGATTTCAATTTTTATTTCATTTTTACAGAGAAATAATAAGTGTGCGTGTGCGTGTGTGTGTGTGTGTGTTTGTGTTTGTATATATATGTAAGCACATTCGAAATGATTCTCATATAATACTAAACTAAATATTACTCATTCTACCGACAAAAGCGACACACAGACGTTAAGTTCAAATGCTGTAACCGACAACAACACGGCAAGCGTTGACATACAGATCATCCATCATTTCAGACTTGACCTTTTTTTTTTTTGCTTTTCGCTAAGCTTCCATATTAAACACATGCATTTATATATATTTTATGTTTTATTATATGTATATACCATATGTTTATATGTCTCTATGTTAACATATATATATATATATATATATATATAAGTGTGCGCCTATATATAAAGTACATAAGAATTTGTTTTTGTCTTGTGCTTATTTGGTATGAAATCGTCTATCAGTCGTATATTTAAAACATTAAGCATATAAGTGATGAGATGATATTGCATTTAAATGTTTGCGATAGAGCAAAAACCGTAAGACACATGTTAAGGATATACGGTATAAATATCTTACCTTCTTACATGATAAAATCCTTAAGCATCCTCAAGAATCTCATCATTTGGAAATATAGCTATTTTTTTTTTTTTTTTGTGTTCATTCTGCGAAACTACAATCGTGTGTGTATAGAGTCTATGCATGATAATGATAGCACTGACAGTTATATGTCATGATTTTCAACATAAGTAAAATTATCACAGCCCGACTGTTACTCTCGAAATCGTTGTATATCATTTTAACACCCTTAAATATTATACGAGATAATTTTTCATTTGGATTCGGATGTGTAAACATGTATTTTTAATAGAAAGACTAACTGTCGAACTAACATTTCATTTATCTATCGATCCTATACGGCTACGGTTTCGAAATCAAAACAATACATCAAACATAGCAGTTACGATGTGCACACTTACACGCTTGATTGATTTGTAGTAAAGTAATAGTGCCCTCGTGCAAACTGTTGAAATATTCGTCTCCAGTGGCTTTTTTATTTATCTTTAATGGTGATTTTCTTATTCAAAGGAATCGAATATAAAACTCGATTGTACATGAGATTCAATTTAAAAAAGATCATCGCTATATTTAGCTACAAATGTGTTTAATAAAAATATTATATTAGGTTGTTCGAAAAGTGATTTCGTTTCTTTCATAACAGTGGACTTAACTGCAGTTTTTCACAGTCAAGTTCACGTTTAAGGCGCGATGTCTTCGCCTCGATAACTTTGATAACTAATTTTTTTTGATTCTGAGCAAAACATTTCATTCGATGTCTTACCATATATGGGAAGTCGGAAGCGCCATTTTCGGTCCTTCTTTCCTTCTAGTATTAGCGAAAAGGTAAAAATGATGTTCAAGCGAGGAAAAAATTATTGGACGGAGAGCCAGTGCCAAAACTGATTTGTAAAATTCCGCTTCGGAGCTTTTACATCGCGTGCTGGAAGGCCAGTAGGAGTTGATAGAGATAAAATAAACGCATTAATTGAAGCAAACTGTCGAATGACAATTCGGGAAATCACTGAGAGGTTGAATCTGTTGAATTCTACTATTCTTTGTAAAACATTTATACGAAAAAAATTGAAATTTTCTTTTGGCCAGAAAGAATGAAACTTCCTTGCGTATCACCTAATAATTTCTTTACATATAACGATATATTCTAAATCGCTAGCAAATTGCCGCTAGATATGGACGTTGAAGGTTGATGACATAAATAAGACTAGAAGCTTTCAAAAAGTGGATACATCGTAGAATACTAAAAAGTGAAGTGAAGTATAAAACAAAAGGAAACATATTTGCATCGCTTAAGGAGAAACCAAAAATACTGTTTGTCATGTTATAAGGAAAGAAAGAAGTAGGCTCTAGTATAGGCAGAAAACAAGCGCAGTAGTGTACGAACTTTGCTGAAAACTGCAAGAGCTAGAGACGTGTTTGCTGAAAATTGTTGGGAACCTAGGATAGGACAACTTAATATACCAATACATACACTTGTGCATGGTTATGAACACTTAAATATGTGTCATGCAAAGCACTTTGAATTTTTAAACAACATAACAAATTGGATGGTCGTTCACATTCAATATCGGATAACCTAAGATAAAGAACATGCCAACAAGCAAAAACAGTCTAAAATCTTTTGATTCCTGTCATCTGTTTTCTTACAAAAAAAAAAAAAAAAATGAAATCTGAGGAAAGCAGATTCTAATACGCTCCACTCTCCCAAAAATTTTTTATTGGTAGTTTGGAAATTCAGAAGATAGTTTGCAGATAGATAGGTACGTCTTTCTGAAATGTAAGATTTTTGAAATAATATGTCAAACATCTTCTGAATTTTTACATCAGCAGGCAGAAGTACACGCAAGAAAGTAGTAGTAGAGGACTACACCATAACATTTATGAGAAATTTCGCAAAGCGAAGACAGCGCTGCACGGTTAGAAATTAAAAAGATAAGAAGCTCCCACAAGCAAAGGGCGATTCCTTTAAATTCTTCAGTCTAATCGCGAAATTTAGTATAAAATAATTTGTTTGTGAGCCGGTCCAGTTCGTATAATCCTCCTCTCGATTTGAATTGAATTTTGAGTTTCTGCGTACATAATAAAGCGAATAAAACGAATAATAAACGGACTCTTATTTTCCAAATGTAAAATGTATCGGTTTGTGTTCATATTCCCGTGACACAAATGCAAAACAAGATTATTAAGGATTCATAATGAGAAAGCAAAAGGCGATTATTTCACTTTATACAATGCAAACTTAATTAAATGTAAATCCTTTATTAGCCCAGTTGTTAGTAATCCGTACGGCAACTGCAACTGCAACTTATTGCACTTAAGCAAAATGTTTTATACTAATTTAATTAATTTCATATTCTATCAACACACACTAGTAGTGGGGTCATAACGATGAAATTAACCGAGCAATTGATTGAATGCGAGATATCCTGCAACCATCAAGGTTTTGATTTAATTTTCCTGAATTTTATAATTAGCTTGAATGATATATAAATTAATGTCTGTTTAATAAAATATTCAAGTGTTAGTGGGGCGACGTACAAATGTGAATTGGAAAAATAATAAGCGTTATATTGTTCTGTTAAACCAGTGGCAAATATGTATTTCCGTTTCCTAACCACGTACGACGATACGTTCAATGAATTGAATTCAATTGAACATGAATTTATTTTTCACGCTTCAATATATAAAATAATCGGCCATATGTTGCGTTTTCGATTTCATTGTTTTTTTATTTTTTTGTTTATTTTTTTTGTTTGTTTATTACTTTCCGCGTAATATTGAAACTTTAAAATTCTCAGATATTTTTATTTCATTAATTTAATAATTTGTATGATAAATTTTCTATAGGCTAAGATATATTGATCCTATTAATGGTGATCATCTCATTTAGTTTCAAGTGGCAGAGGATGCAAAAATTAATATAAAATGGAAATGAATTTTGATTTTCTTGTGCATTAAGGATACGATTTTTCTGTTCGAATTCATATTATGTCGTACGGTTGAACTTATAGTAAGGATCCTATCCTAAAAGTCCTTCCCATGTTGTCTTTTTTAAGAAGAACGCTTTTCCGCTTTCTGATAATAAGAATTTGCTCTCTCTCTCTCTCTGTCTCTCTCTCTCTTCAACATATTCAATCCGTTACAGAAACAAGTAGTCAATCAGTGCAATATATCGCAAAAATTTTCCTTATTATCTCTATAGCCCATGAATAAGTTAAAAAATCGTAGAGTAGAGATTTAAATGAACAAAAATATTATCATAAATTGTTTTTCTGTTTTCACTTTAGATGCCAGAATTGAATTTTTAATGCTTTAATCATTGCATTTTTCATTTCTATGCTTCGTTACCTAATCTTTTTTCCTTTATTTTTTTTCTATTTTATTTTATTTTTAACAGAGAATTTTAGGCAGTTACATCAACAACTGCTGTCGTTAATGTCTTTCGAATGCAAATTCAATTTCAAATTTCTTTTGTTTTTAATAAAGTTTTCATGTACATATATACATACTTACATATATACATATAGAGCAGCAAGTAGACAGTTGCTTGTCGAAAATATTTTGCAATTTCGTACAAGTGACACGATAAAATTTCTTTAAAAAATCATTTAAAAAATTTTAATAATACGAAAATGCAGAAAATATTTTCGAAATTTAAATAGAAATGTTGTAGGACGTGGGAGCAAGAAATTTTTTTGTGTTCTTATCACCTCAAGTCAACAGTAAATATGAAGTATTTTTTGTTAGGCTACAATTGGGATTGAAGTTTAAGCTGACAATGAGAAGTATTGTGAACAAATCCGGGCTTTACGTTACGCTATAGTTTGTATATGGAAATAAGCCTTTCATAGTTTTAATTATTTCAGTATTTTGCATGCTCTCGAAGCATTTGCATGTGAACTATGTTTATATCCATTATGTCCAACACCCTGACCGAAAGACCCTCTAAAGTGTCTATTCTTGCTCCGCATAAAATTTCAAAGTGATCTAGACTTGTCCCTCCGTCCATCAGTCTCTGGAAATGGGAAAAATTAGCCTTGCCCACCCAATATGTGGAAAATTATAGAATATCTAAATTTAATTTTTTCATTTTGTGTTTCTTGTAAGAAGGAGGATGAGTCCATTTAAAAGATTCGGCCACATGCGAATACAATTTTCTTATATATCACACTTCCTGTTCTAGGCTTAAAATTTGCAAGATTGGAAATTCTTATTTTTTTTCGTCGGTATTTTGGGAAGATTAAGACACTGGAAAACGACGAACATAACGACATGGAAAAGTTCACATACTTTATGGCATCAACTTTCTGGATATTACAGACGCAACTAGCCACGTACTCCGACACGTAGGCGCTAGGCGTAAGAATGCTTTGTTGCGAACAAGTATTCCACAGACTCATCCTGCTCCTAATGGGCGGTAACAGTATTCGTGTTCGGCTTTCAGCCCAACGACGTAATTTATAACTCGAAAAATACTATTAAAGTTCAAGGAAGTTTCGTTTGTTTGATACAATATCCCTTCAAGTCCACTTATAACCTCTTTTGGCTAATACCTTATCCATTTTTCTTCTTTTGTAGCGTAGCGAGCGTAGTGGCCAACTAACGGCACTACACCGGAACCGCTTTCGCATTACCTCAAGATGGATCCTTACAATCCTTGATCCTTATTGCATCGTCCCACCTCTCCTCGCCTGAAATCGGGGGTTCAGAAGCCGGTTTCGTGGGGCTTTATATCGAAAACATATATTATCACTACATTTATTTTTTATCGAAGGAGAGGTATCAATCAATGGCCACAAAAGCTCATGTTGGGGTCAGGCTAATAAATACAAGTTTGTTCCAGATTAAATGAGTTCAATATTACAGCTTTTATGTTGGTGAGGGACTTGCGGTTACATTAGAGATGGTTGATTATCTTAAGAAAAACTTAACACGCGCGGTCAAAGTAATGTAAGTTGAAAGAGTTAAGCGTTTTGCACTGCCTTTTGTCCGAGAGTAAACTATTAATCTATTTACCTACATACTGAGCACAGAAACGATTGTTCCTGAACGTTTAAGAGAAAACTCAATACAGTAGATTCACAGCAAATGTGCTTCGAAAAGTTTCAAGCATAGGCAAGAAAGGGTGACGATGCAAATACTGCTTACACAATATCCTCCTTCTTCGGAAAACTTATTTGTCATAAGAGGAAAGTATACTTAAAGTATATTTAAGTTGAATGAAGGGTCAAGCCATTTTGGTAAACTCCTTTTGTAAGGTAGAGAGTCTTCCTTGTCGGATATAGAAAACAGAACATAATTTTCTCTTTAGAAAATTGATTGCAATCGATTTATTTTACGGTGATTACTTTTATTATTTAGTTAGTTACTCATGTACATATTTTTATAATTTTCGAAACCTTTAAATTTCTAATAAAAATTGTTTCCCTTCCAGCTTTCTCTCTCACTTTTTTAGATTAGATCTCGTTAAGTACATTAGTAAACATAAAATTTCAGCTCTTTATCTCTTACAGTCTACAGAGCTATCACCAAAAAAAAAAAAAAAAGAAAAAATGTTTTTCTTAAATTTTAAACTTAAATTTATTGTCTTGCAAATCAATATGCATAAATTTCATTGACAAAGCGTCTTCTCTTCAACAAAATCTTTTTCCAATATATACGTTAAAGATGAAGAAGAAAATTTGGAAAACCACCTTTTAACAAACGCAGGTGTGTATATATATACAAACCATGTTTTGCCTAAAAACGGGCACAGGCACGAGGTGGTTGTGTGTGTTCATGCTGATGCTCATACATCCTTGGCAGAGATACCAGGTTGTGTGAAAAAAGGAAAAACGAATAAGATGTTATTCCATTTTCCTGTCGTTTACAACGAATGCTTCCTTAACGGATATGAGATGAAGCAAGGTTTCGAGAGTGAAACCATAAATTCAAACTACTAAAAGGTACCAAAAAAAAAAAGGAAAAAAAAGGAAAAAAACAAAAAGGCAAGAGAATATGCAAAGAACGAACGAATATTTTTTATTCTTAAATTATTGAAATTTATTATAAAAACCTTAAAGCTTTCAAGGCTTTTTTAATAGTTGAGTGACAGATACAAACATTAAAAAGTTTAAATTATTAACCCTTAAACTTTAGTCAAGAGCGAAAGATTGTTTGAACGAACATTGACCATAATAAACATTTACATGCGCACACACACATATGCCGAAAGTTACTGGTCAACTAGTTTAAGTTAAAAACTTTTGGTTTGCGAAACTTAACAAAGAAGTTCAAGTGTTTGCAACAAGAGCTACAGTGTAACATATTTACATCGAAAAAAAGGTGGGGAAAAAAAGATTTAGTTCTTTAACCAAAAGTCTCGAAAGTCTTTGAATTCTTACACAAATTTACTCAGTTGTTGTAACAGTCTATAAAAGAGATAGTAAAGCATCCTTGAACTGATGACGATGTTATTTCCAAAAAAAATCTTAAAATCACTCAAGTGAAATAACGTACATATACCAGAGAAAGAGGCCACAATGCCTTGTTATTCGCGTTTCTGTGGTTAGGCGTGAAGTTTATTATAGCAAAGCCAGTTCTATAAAGTCGTGCTGATAAGAAAACGATTGCAGTGGCTCATGGCCCACTGTAAAATCCCCTACACCACCACCCTACAGTTATTCAGTTAGAATTAAGCTCTACAAGACCGGAGAATTATAATTTTTTTGATAATTACCGATGGAGACAAAAGCCATTTTCACATTTGATTTAGAAATAGATAAGAAGAAGAAACTCAGTTCGAGCGTACTCTGCTAGTCAAACCTTGACAATATGACTATCATTTGAAAACACGGGATGAACGACTGACAGACTAACAGACATCGATAGCAAATCGTTTCTGCTATTCATGGTGATGAAGAATACGAACGCCAGAAAGAGGAATTAAAGCAGCTTCCAACTGCATGTCATAATTGTTTCGATATTTTGGTGAAATTTGGTACACTGACATGCTTTGACTCAAAGGCGAATGCTAGTGAAAATGGTTTCGATCGATCCAGTTTTCCGAACACTACCCGTATAACGCCCTATTTTGAAAAGTCATTATGTTGAACAGATTGCAATTTTCAAAATCTCTCTACCAAACTCACTCTGTAATAATATGTGGGCATTGGTGTGAAAAGTCTGCGTCGGCTGAACCTTTATATAGTAAAAGGTATACTTTTTAGTATTTCTTGGTGAAAATTAGTTCATAATAGTAAATTGACGTAGAAAACAATCCTACCGAACTTGGACAACATGAGTCCATCACCGGATATAAGGACTCCTACAATATGCGGATTTTCATGAATGTGCAACTTTTGACGTAGTATTACCAAAAAGAGCGCATAACTATTTTAGGCGAAGTAGCGTAGGGTATCTAATTATTGCCCTTGCCCGATTATAATATTCCTACTTGTACGACAAATACGCATGGACAGACATCAGGTGGACAGGAAGGCAGACAGACAGACAGACAGACAGACTTAGGTCGATTCAGAAAATGATTTGGAAATCAGACACAAAGACTTACTCTTCATAAGAGCCCTTATGTAAGAAGGGACCGATCCAAAATTATTGCAGGGCATTAAATATCAGATCACTGTTTTCATTATAAACTATTAAAAATTAAACTCTGTTGTGCTACACTACTTGTGGATAAGAGGATATTTCAATTTTGTTCGGTAGTATGCAACAGCCCAAAAGACTTGGTATAGACTCACTTAAGCCTTTTGGTCTGCCTGTCCGTCTTGCTTTTTTTTGTGTTCAATTTCTAGGCCACGATATTTAAGGTATTTCCATGAGATTTAGTGCACCGACGTGTTCTCGCCTAAGGACTAACGCTGTTGAAGATAATTCGAATTGAATCACTTTTTCGAAAATTTTCTCTATAACGCTTTAATTTCGAAAGTCGTTTTATGAATAATTGTAGTGTGCGGTAGGGTATCTAATGGTCTGCCTTGCCCAACTATACTCTCTTCCTACTTGTTTTTATTTTTAAGAACGTTTATGAATGACGGGGTTTTTTCACGGGGGTTTCCAACATTCGTCGGGAAATATTAAAAATTGAAAGCTTTTCCATACAAAAAACCTCTTTTAAGTGGGGCGGTATACGTAAAGCGCTTCAGGATTAAAATAATTATATTAAAATCAATTCTTTATGTTATGGAACAATATTGATATTAATCTCTCTGTCAGCAAATGGTCTTCAGAATTCCTTAAAAAAAAATGGCTGAGAACATAGCGCTTTTTTTTTTGTGGACATTTGAAGTTAACAAGACTGCCCGCCATTTTGAACGTTTTCTGTTTTCGAAATTCAAAGTTTGCCATAATCAATACGCACTAAAGTGAATAGTTTTCGGGAAGACTTTGATTAAAATGAAAAAAAAGAATTTTATACTAAGAATTTCGAATATTTTATGCTAACAACGAAATCATTTATAATTTGGAAGTTGTAAGCAATTTTTTTTGTTATTAATTCGTGTTAGTTTTTCATTTTGAATTTTATTTAATTTTGGTTTTCTTTTATTTTTTTTTTGTTTTTGGTTCTCCTCTTACTCTCATTTAATTAT
>KK502467.1:942308-970404 GCA_000688735.1 Glossina austeni | reverse complement strand
AAGAGAGAAAACGAAAAAAAAAAAAAAAAAAGAAAAAACAAGGCTAAATAATATACAACACTAAACAAATGCACGATTAAGATAAAAAAGTTTTTACCTGAATTAAATTAAGTATAACAAAACACGAAACTTTTATTTAGTTTTTAATTTTATTGTGGATTATCGTTGTAGTTCTTATTCTCCTTCTTTGTACGGCCAACAAAATGAAAATTAAAAAAAATTTGCAAATAAATGTAGCGGTAGTCGACTAACGCTTTACCCCTATAGACACTCATTTATTCAATGAAAGTCGACAGTGAAAAACCTTTGACAAAACTTTAAATTGTAACCGGCTGTAGGTTTGCAAATGGGTGGGTTTCCCTTGCAATGAATGCTAAGAACTTTACTTTCTAAAAACCGAAAAATTAGTTGAAACCGGGAGAAAGTTACTTGAGTTTCGATTTTGCTAAGCAACAAATAACACAAATTACTTACATAGAGACATTTTTAGTATCAAATCATCCATTGGAAGATATGGATTCTTTCAAAACTTTGATTGTTTTACGAGACTTAGAAAACATCTACGATAAATGCAACTGGCGCGTTTACAAATGTCTTCATCTATACCCCTCGCTATACATCTTTCATTTGCAAAGTAAAACATTAATGACTTACTCTTCCTGCACTCATTTAAGGTGTTCGTATCCTTTTAGTCTTAATAAAACTAAGAAACTATTCAGTTATTTCATCTGGCCGGAATTATCGTTTACATTTTGGAAACTTATTTCCGCCTTCCGTAAAGAATTTGTATTATAATAAGCAGTAATAAGTTGACACATACCACAAAAATAAAGAAAACTCGGTAGACCCACAGATTTGCACCATTTACAATACGTAAACCACATTTCCGGACGAGCCATACAACAATATAAAAAAGAGATGTATTATAGAAATAGATTCGAACATTGTCATATATAAAAATTCCATCCTAACTATTTTAAGCCGATTTATGTGATTAATGTAGAGTTCTAAGTTAGTCGAATAAAACCAAGTTCTCTAAGTTACCATTGAAGAATAAACTAAGCCATTGTTTATGCAGCTTTTTCTTTTTTTTTTTTTCTACAACAGAAACGACAAAACAAGTCTTGCCCTGTCGTTGTTGCTGTTGTTGTTGTTGTTGTTGTTGTTATCATTAAGCCGCAAAACAAAGTAGCATGGGTAAGAAAATAATTACATGATCAAAACATGACGAACACAAAGCACGTCATTTTCTATGTAGCCATTCGACACTATAGTGTACAGGTAGTGTTCAATGGTAGATAACTCTCCTCACGTAACCAACCAACATATTATATTGTATTCGTAGAACCTGAGTGGCCATGATTCAGACAAATGTATGCAATATGTACACGTTTTCATACGTTTGTTTGCTTTGCATGTCACCGAATATGCTTTTGTAGTGGTTTTCAACGCATATTTATGTGCATATGTTTGCATATGTTGGTGGTGTTTTTTGTGCCGATTGCTATGGATACCAATGTCGGTGCTCCCTTTTTCACTATTTTTTTTCTTATTTTTTTTTTCATATTCAGGTGTAATGCAATATAATGGCTTCGATGGATAAATGCCGAATATATTTTATATACATATGCATGTATATATATATATATATGTATATATATATATCGTCCTGGTTTCTTTATTTAATTTTTCTTAGCATTTGTTCTTTGCATTTCTTCATGTTTCTTTAAATGCGCACGACAAAAGAACATGTATAATAATGTTTGTGGTCGATTTAAAACGATTACTTTGACTTGTAAACCTGCATCAGGGATAAAAGCCCTTTGCGTGCATTTTAATGCTATATAACATTAAATTTTAAAAAAAGAAAAAGCATTTTTTTTTTTTAATAAGAAATTTACATCAACCTAAAAGCTTACTTTTGAGTACTGCATCTAAGCTTTAGATTTGATAGCGATTGCGTGTAGGGTACACAGACACTGCATTTCATAAAGCAACCGTAAAATAAAAGGTACGAGGAGGGCATGATATTAATCACAGCCATATTTATGGAAAAATTATAGCAATGAATCGATTCAATGTTGGATTTCATATTAGGTTGGCAGGGAAGAGATTTCGCAGTTAATAATATTGGAACAACTTTAATAGCTTATCATTTGGCAATGGCGTGATTTTTACGGTTTAGTGGAAAGTTACGTATTTCTATGTTTAAGAAAAGCATTGCAAGCTCTAAACCACATTAAAAAGGTTTTTTAAATATTTTTAAAAATGGAATAGTCGGACATTTGTAGTCTCAATGGGTTTAATATTAAAACCGAGTCAACTGTTGATAGCGTATTTGTCATTAGTGTTACTATGCAGCAGACATTATCAAATTGATTGGCCAAATTTCATACACATACCTTTGATCTCGTGAAAGAGACACACGAACCTCAGTAATGAAGAAGTACAGGTCACCCTTGAGTCTGGATTCATCTCAGAGTATCTATGAATTATTGTTGAAGTTTGATGAAAGCAAACAAACAATATTAACTCAATTAGTACAAATCGGTCAAGAAAAAAGTTTCGCCCTTAACGACTTGATATGAATTGAAAGGCGCCTGAAACCAAGAGAAACCACGATTGTAAACAAGAAAAAAATTGTTCCAGCCTTCTAACTAAAAATTGGAGTTACTACACTTTTTAAACACCATCAAAATTTAGAAATAATCCATGTTTCCAAATGTGCTTCTGGGAATCTACATGTGGAAGTATATAGAAGTCTACTTTTATAACATATATACGGATGTAACTATTTACATACGTATAGTCTACACATTAAAATATATAGTTTGCATATATGGACAGACAAGTATGTTGAGATCAAATATAAGGTGTAATTAGTTACTAAAACTTGGTTTTTCTATTTAAATTGCAAGGCCACTATAATAACAAGTCCACGAACATATTTTAAATTCATTTCTAGTTGAAGACTTGTTATAAGATCTCCAATAACTTTACATAATAGCAACTTGTCCTACATGACCTCAGAATACGAAATTTTTCTCAAATCGCATAACATTTTTAATTATTTTCATTTACACTTTTCTTAATATATTTTCGAAGTTTATTTCCATAGAATTTTGAAATAGTAGAACAATGATCTCATTTTTCCTAAAATCCTCTTTTTTGTTAATTCATTACTATTTACGTCGTATTACGACATATTTACTTGGAAATTATTTTATAAAACGTTGAAAAATCTGTCGCGTTTAAAACATTTTTAGGTTTTTGAAAAATAATGCTATCATAGGTTTTTCCAATGAAAATATTGTAAGCTATTGAAGAGAAGAAATTCTTCGAAATTTTGTGATCAATTCTTGGCGAGTCTTGGCGAACAATTACAATTTGGGTTTTCCCGGTTATTCCGGTATATTTACGATATCTGTTCCTTTTCTTTTTATTCTACACTTTTGTGTGAACATAATTTTTAGTTTAAAGCACAGAACTGAACGCCTCTCTGAGGAGGTGTGATGTTTAGCTCAATATATGATTATTTCAGTTTCTGTTTACTCTTGGCCCGGAAAATCATTGTCCTCCGAACTGAATTTCCAGTTTGGAGAATAAAAAGAAATCGAGGGGACTATGGCTGAATGACAAAGCGATTGCGGAATCATAATTCCATTGAATTTAATTGGAATCTTTTTGCAAACTTTGCAGTTTCGGGGTAAATGTTGCTTCCGTTTGTCTCATTTGCGAAACATTCCTCAAATTCACTTCCCGTCAGTCTTATTTCGTTGCAGCTTCGTCGGCGACTTCCCTAAGGGATTTTGCTTCTGTCATTGGTCAAACCTTTCAACATTTAAGCGGTTTTGAAGATGATAAGAAGTGTTAGTGTAAGAAGTGTCTCGCCGTGCAGACCAGACAAGCTTGTACTATCCCATGGTATCGATAACATAATTAATATTACAAAAGGATTTTCTAAAGATTTTAGTATGAAACAAGAAAACCGACTACAAAGTAAAACTCGAGTGGCTTATAGGTCCGTCCAACTAAGCATGACAACGGCCTACAAATTTCCATTTTACATTTTGCTAATCGAATATGAAATCGGGCATATAATCACATGTTAAGATAGATCTTAAAAAATAACCCACAATTATCGCTATCTTTTGATCAAATCAATTAATTGGTTCAGTAAAGCCTAATTTTCTTTCTTTTTCTTTGGGGTTTCATTTATAGGTAAAATTCAAGTCGTGGTAAATAGTTTTTACTTAGAAACATTTTTAGTTCATTTTCTTGTTAAATCTATCTTTTTAGATAAATTTTTTTTTTTACACACAGAAGCGTTAAATTCGCAAAAAAGAATTAAATTTAATTCATTTAATTAAATTTTTAAAATTTACTTAGGATACATACAAACAGAAGCAATTTGAATGTCAATGCAATTTTATCTGAATTCTTGAGTACTTGAGCGCGTCAATATTTAAACGTTGATGTCCTGTTTGCCAACTCAGTTGTTTGCCTGTGTGTGCATCATGATTGTTTATCTATTTATTTCAAACCAAAACATTACTTTTTTTTTGTTTTCGTCTTTCTGTTTTTGTTACTCTAGTGTACAATTTTTTTCAGTGATGTGCCGTTGATCGACCGAATGTGTCAGTTCTGAAAAGTCATGATTAATGAGCCAAACATGTGGTGGGCCTGTACACAATCAGTCTGTGTTTAATAAAAGTTAAGGGACTGTCTGCTAGTCGACCTTTAATATTTTCACTAACACATAAACGTATTACATGTAATGTTAGTAACATATATAATACAAATGATGGGAGTTTACTACTTAGTCAGACAGATGAATGCAGACACACACACACATACACAGAGCACAAGGAGACAGTTATACGGTTTTCTGAAATTCAAGGTGTATATAGCGCGCGCGTTTCATACTATACGACGCATCGACATGCCACTACGGCAAATGTGAAATATTAGTTTACAGGCGTACAAGCAAGCAAACGTATTAATAACAGACAAATTCTAACTCATTATCGAAATGCATTAAACCGCAAACGATAAAAATGAAAAGGAAAACATTTGTTAGCACAATTTATAATCATATGCGTGGGATTGAGAACATTAAGTACAACAACATTATGTAAGAGAACATTAAATGAAAATTATAAATTAATCCTGACGGAAAGAAGAAAACATCAATGAAATTAACCGACTTTAATTCTACATCGTCGTAGGCTATAATAAATAAACCAAAAATTCAAATAGGCGTAAGTGGGTTGACATGCCTTCCATGCAAATTGGCAAGTTTTCGTAGATAACACCAAATTTGTTGCATATATTTTTGCATATTTCCCTACTAGCCAGACCGGATTATATATATGTATACATATATGGCAAAAATATGTCTATGATGAGTCTTAAAATGATTCAAAATGGCCAAAAAAAAAACAAGAACGAGTGAAAGCATTAAAGTGAGCCGCGGCCTCTTAGTACGTATTCTACACCACTTCGCTTAATACAGTTATTCATATAAGGATTTTTCAAAAACTGCGACCTATAGGTTGAACATAAGATCGCAACATGGACCGACGGACAGATAAGCCGAAATGTGGGTCTATCTCAAGTCCCTCTATGCATTATATAAACGCGCACAAATTTAATACGTATAAAGAATTGGCCTTAGTTTTCAAATCCGAATGGAATATTTCGCAAAAAGAATAAACTCCCTCTCTCTGGGTCAGTCTGTC
Organism: Glossina austeni; assembly: GCA_000688735.1. Classification (NCBI taxonomy): domain Eukaryota; kingdom Metazoa; phylum Arthropoda; class Insecta; order Diptera; family Glossinidae; genus Glossina; species Glossina austeni. Next base: position 964,663 of record KK502467.1, on the reverse strand, counting down.
TTGCCATATCGGTAGTGCAATTCTAATATTCAACGTAAAATCACTATACTACTACTCTACTCAGTTCAACTTGCAGGAACAACTGGTCAATGGTAGGAAAATATTGTATTCCCATTTTCTTTTATCTCGGATATTCTTCGAATATTCAATAATAACTATATTACAATTCGGAGAAGATCGGAAAAGCTAAGAACGCTACCTTATGGTTGTGCTTGGACTAGCCATTGCTTGTAATGTACACTAAGGCTAATACATTTGCATACGGTAGCACTGCTTTTATATTTTCCTCATGGTTCCGGACGGAAGCATGTACGACAAGAATGCGGGGGCTTAATTCAATAGAAGTTACACTGGATTATAAGGCTGGCAGGGAAATCATCCACATTTACGCTGTATATGAATTTCTCCCATAAAATTTTCTTTTCCTCTTCTTCTTCTTTGCATTATATGATTACATCAAATATTACGATCGCGCTTATTTTCTGCAAAGCATTTCTTATGAAATTACATAACAAGCAATAGATGGTTTTCAAAACCTCGATCCAAAGTGCATAATAATGTCCTTTTCGTCGCGTATACGTATCACCAAACTTACCAGTAGGGAATTGCGGATATATATATGAATTACTTCAGACTTTTAGTTCGTGATATGTCCACTATGCATATAATTGCATATTATAACGTAAAGGAGAATATCCTTAGCCAGCAGAAGATTCCGAATCGACTTCATCATGGCCATCTACACTCTTTTTTCTGTTGTTGAATAATAATACACACACAATAACGTCTCATGATGGACAAAAAAAAAAAAAGAAGAAAAATTCGTAAAAAAAAACCAATTAATTCTTAGAATTTTATCGTTTAAATATTTCAAATCATTTATAAATTTATAGACTTAAAAGTCTTAAATGAAAGTAAAAGAGAACAGAAAAATACAAATTTTTGAAAAAAAAAATAACAAAAAAATCAAAGTTTTATGCAAATCTTCTCATCAAATTCACATTTCAAAGTTCAACATATTATCCCTGCCAAGTTAGCATGAAGAACAATAAAAAAAAAAAAAATAAAATAAAAATGTGGAACTTTTCCCTACCTATGGCAACAGTGGCGATATCATGCAAAAAAAAAGCTCCACAATTCGTGCTACAAATATTTTTAATTTATTCTTGAGCAACGAGCAAAGGAAAAATGAGAAGCAGAATATATGTGTTACGGAAAAAACTGGCGCACATTTAACATGTATATATACATATATATACATATATATATATATACGTATATATACATATATATACATATATATATGTATACGTATATATACATATATATACATATATATATACGCGTACAATCTCCGAACATCCTGCGTGCTTGCTGAGGGTGTCGGTTGTTCTCACGAATATCACGACCGTATGCTTGCACGTTATCGCATACCAAGAAGAAAAAAAAATACATTTCTGTTCAAGTACATGTGAGGGCAACATGCATATATTATTTTAAAAGAACGCCCCCTTGCTTGCTTCAGTTTGGCAGTCTGAAATTTGAAATTTTCCAAAGTTCATCTAAGGGATGAGATATATGGCACACAATCAGATAGATGAAGTGTGCAGCATATTTTATGTTGTACTTAACACACCGTTATGCGCCAACTGTTGTCCTTTCTACGCCTGAGCATTGCTACGAAGGTATATATATATATATATACACACAGATGTGTGTGTTTGTGTGTATGCACAATTTAATCAGCATTTAATCAAAACAACATGTTTGGTTCTATTAAAGACTTTAATCGGCATGTCGAAAGCGATTAAACATTGTTTACTCTGCCTTCGTAGCTAAAGTCGTACATAGTTGCGGTTAATTCAGTTCTTATACTCGTTACTCAATACTTTTTAAAACGACTTGAAAATACTTTCAGTCTGTGATTGTAATTAAAATAAGTGGAGAAAAAACGAAAGGATTATAACACATACGAGTAAAAAATGAAAGTGTGAGAGAGGAAAGTTAAAGGCTTTGGTGACAGAATATTTTGTTCCGTGTTTGTTTCATTTGTCTCGAAAGTAATAGAGTGAGATTCGTTTTGTTTTGTTTTTTTTTTTTTTTCTTTTTGTTTTTTTCTTTTCATTAAGCAACAATTGTAGACAACAATGGCACTTGCGTTTGAAATGATTAATTGCGTTTTAAACGATTTAATTTAAATAATTTGCCACATAAGAATAGGAACGTTAATCGTTTTAAATGTTTAATTGAAAAGTTTAATTTCAATATGTTGAGGAAAGGAGTGTAAAGAGTGCATCTAAAAGCGTTTTAAAGAATCCTTAAAGGAACAGATGTTGCAATTCAAATATATTTGTCTTGAGGTACATTTTCAATTTGAAAGATATTTCCCTTGTGCTGGGGCTATTCACTCATTGGGAAAAGCACTTTTTCTTTTCTATGTTTAGGACGGACTTACGTACCTCAAAAAACTTTGTTTCGCAAAAAAATATCTATTTTTATAACGAAAGTTAGTCAAGACCCCCACCCTGAACGCCTAAGGGCAATTCCTTCCAGGTCTATAGCGGTTTTAGTCAAACGACATATCAATAAATATTTGGGCTCAAGGACTCAGCGGTCAATTACAAGTGGAAGAATAACATTCGTAATGAAGAAGAAGAAGAAGCGGAGTAATTTTTTTCTCTTTCAAGTTAAGCATCGTCAAACTGCCTGTTCCCCCTATTCAAAAAATTTATTTTCTCTAAAAGCAAAGAAAGAGTTCAGCTAAACGCCACGGCTTACAAGACATAAAATAAATAAGCAAAACGATCGAAAAATGAACCCTTACTCTCTGAAGGATTACAGGGGATAAACAAAATAATATGAACTCTGGATGAACCACACAGAGTTACCGCCAACGGAGAATGCTAGAGAAGCGGCATATCTGATTTTTTGTGGCTTCAAAGAAATGATGCCACTTGCAGTAGGTTCCATGACAAGATCATTTTAATGCGAGAAAAGTTCAATGAGCGGGTAATCGTCAAAAATGCTTAGGAGGGCTTGCGACAAAAATCATGCCATGTAAACCCATTTTACTTTTTTCTTTGGAGTTACGTTGTTCATTAGTTTGTTCGAATACCTCACAAACTCTTCATGACTTCATTTTTCAAACTATTTGTGTTATTGGCGAAATAAGGACAGATTTATGTGGAAAACTGACTTGGACTTTAACAGTTTACTTGTATATTAAATTCTATATAGAGTCGTATATAGAGTCGTATAGACTGAATATTCGTATTATTTTGTTTATCCTCTGAACATGTGGTTATCACGGAGAGCACAAAACATTACCAAAAACCTAAGAATGAAAAAATGAATTTAATTAATTAATTAATAACACTTTTCAAACAGTTTAGCTCTTACATGAAGTGCAAGCCTTAAAAAAAGCGCAATAATTGAAAAGTGGAAAATCTCATATAGAGCGTAAGGACATTGAAAGAAAGAAAGAAAAAAAAGTAATACAAAGCAAGAAAACTCACCAACAGCCCTGCTTAGAGATATATGTTTGCGAGGTTAAAAAAAGGCGCAGTGATCAAAAAATAAGCTCTAAACTATGTTAAGCAACGAAAGTATAGTACTGAGGTATGTTAAGTAACGAAAGTATTGTGTGTATATTGATGTGTCTTACTTAACCGTATTTTAACATTTTCTGCTTTATTTCACTGCGTAATTCTCTTCACGCTCTCGTATTGTTGACATGTAATTTGTTTCATTATTATGTGAAACTTCATAGAGAAAATGTTTTCTAGTATACTAACAATGATATGTCAACTAGAAAACAAAATGTAGTTTTTCTATTCATGACAATAATTATCGCTCAGTACAAAAAAAAAAAAAAAAATTTTTTTATGTGATTAGAAATCGCAATTATCGGCAAACAAATGAATCGTTAATTATAGATATTAGTACACATTTCATTTAACAAATCTTTCACTACAATTTGGGTAACGCCTTCAAGAATTTACAATAACAAAAAGAAAAGGGAAAAATGTGTGTATGAAATAAAATTTCCAATATTATTATATATGTGATCAAAGGTGAAAATATTTAATGCAACAAAATTGTTAATAACAAATGTAAATTTTACAATAACAATAGCAATAGAGAAAGAAATGTTCATGAGTTAGTGATTGCATAGAAATTTTCCATCAAAGGCGGCCCCTTCAACTAATTTCATCTTCAATTTGTTATACAATTACGGCACAAAGTAGCCGAAGAGACGATACAATTCTTGTAATCAACAAAATTCAAGTCCTATTGGCTCAGGGCAAAAGAGCTGCTTGGAACGTTTTGTGAACTCATTCAATCTATCAATATGATGATAATATCGCTGAACCGCGTAAAATTGAACGAAGGACAAAAAAAAAACTCAAATTATTTACTCTTTCTACGCCATAAAGCAGCCGAAAAGATGTTAAGTTCTTGTAATGAACAAAATTGCAGTCCTGTTGCCTCAGTCTAGACGGCTATCTCGAATATTTTGTAAAGATCTATCAGTACGATGGCAATACCACAAAGCCATATAAAACTTCACTCAAACCAAGAAATGAAAAAAGATCAAGAAGTTAACTCTTTCTTAGTTGAATGTTGACTTTAAAAAAGGGTTTACTTTAGGAGATATTGGAATCAATTAAAATAAATTGTTAAAGTATCCATCTGATTGTAAGAATTTCTGCACATTCATTTCGGAGTGGATTTGTAATATTTTTATCGCTGATAAGAAGTAGTACTCGTACTGTTTTGCACAATTTATAGGTAGTATGTGTTGGTGGGCATAAAAATTGAATTAATTTCAAAGCAAAAATATATACAAAATAATTTGTGGAATTTATTATAATGGCGCCTGAATCTAAAGCAAGGCTTACTTATGCTACAGGGATTTTTGAACTTTTTTTTCAACAATGAACAGCCTAGAAAAATATAGAACTTCGATGAAGTCAGCACACGGCGCCTGGCACACATTTTCTTCTTCTCTAAAATCTGGGTTACCTTCATACTCGTTTCGCATCCCTGCTGGAGTATTCAATAAGTGGGCCGAATTGAAAACTTAACAAAATAATTTTAAAGAAACCAAACAAAGATAGAAAATACAACAATGAATGAAAAACGAAATCATGTTTTATAAGAAGTAAGGAAATTATATTCGCCCAGGGCCGAATCTTCTATAGCCATCACCCTTATCACCGTATGTATATCGTTGAGATATCCGCGATATTCAATTAGGAATTAACAAACTTAGCTTCTGGCATTTTACTCTCCATGTCCTTTTCTTTCATGGCCGATTGATCCCACTGCTAAGAAAAAATGACTCCTCCACGTTGTTGTGTCCATCATATTGATTTTAGACTTGACACATTTTTCGATAAATAATATATCTTCACGTGAAAAAGGTATTGAATTCTCTCTTCTATGAGTAATAAGCAGACCGATTTTTCCCATTTTTACTACCGATATGCGTACAAGAGCTTCCAATATTTTTGTCGAATTTGAAGCCAAAAGCTTCGTTCTTTGAACAGGAAAGTGAAGCAGACTTTACACAGACAGACGGACTGACAGACAAACAAACGGGTGGACGGACATGCTTAAATCTGTTTAGAATTTGATGCCGATCAAGAATATATATAGTTTATGGGGTGTACAGTGACATCAGCCGTGATTGACTTGTGCCCTAATCTATGCATTGTTTTACATTAGAGTAAATTCAATAGCGTGGGTTCAATATCTATTATATCTCCAAGAAAAGATTTTCCCACATGTCTATAAAGCCTTGTTGCTGTGAAGGCAAGGTGGCAGACAAAAAGCCTTGATTTTGTGTGAAAACCTACACGTTCTGTAGAGGCAATCAGTTACAGTTGAAAGGAAAAGTTTTGGAAGCATTAGCTTTCTATACTCAACTTGGTTAAGTTTATAAAGACTCTTTTAGAAGAAACTTGGTATTTAAATACCCTGGATATTAAAATACCCTATAAAACATTACATATAGATCAGCTTTAATGCTTTGTATATATTTGTAATTTATTTTTGTTGTAAAATAAATAAAAAATCGCTCTTAAACATTTTTAAATAAACACGATTTTTCTTGATTTTGCGCTCGATTACATTTTCGTTTATTACTTTTGTTTTATTTTCCTCTTTTATCTGCAAGTAATACTTTAGGGAGGAAAAACTTATCTACGAGGGGGGTACTATTCGACTTAAAGCTTACAGACAGATTTTCATTTGTGAAACGCAACAACAACAAAAAGCGAAATGCCAAGTCATTCGGTGCTATGCCTAGACTTTTAAAAAAGAAAGAAAAAAGGAGAATAAGTAAATGTAAGGTGTTTCTCCTGAAATGTAGCGCTAAACTCTCAACGTAAAATGCGAAAATAACATTCACTTAGGATAACTTTATTATTTCCTTGCATATATATATATATATTAAATATATATAAAGAAAAATTCAGCCTTGGAATTCAGAACTTGCGTAAACATCATAAGATGTTCCCAAAAAAATTCCTTTCATTGGAATATGGCTTTCGCTTGATAAAACGCTAACTCGATTAACATCACTTTCTTTGACAAATTATGTCTAACTTCGACCATCTTCATCTCAGAGAAGGTGACACGATTAGATGAAAATTTTTGTTTTTTTTTTTTTTTTGTTTCCAAGAAAGTGACAAACCGAGAGACAAACTTAATGTAACGTCATGATATGTGACATTAAGTAATATCATAGAAGGCACTGAAGAAATCATATATATATTTGTATAGGAAAAAAATAATGTTTCATCGTTCTAAACCGCGGCTGACTGCGGCTGTTCTTATCGCATGTAATAATAAAGCAAAATAAATATTTTTTTTTCTCTGCTTTTTCTTAACATTAGTCTAGCGTGGTCCAAATTGCTTTCGGCTGTTCCGTCATACAATCGTACATAAACATATACATACACGCATAAATACACGCAGATGTATACGCACACACACACACACACACACACACACACACACACATTATATATGCAGAGAACTGTGCAAGTTAATGCAAACGGATGAAACAACAAGTTCGTGCAATGTCATCCAGCATTTAACCTTCTTATAAAACCGCATAAACGGCGACTCTACGTACAAAATCATTCCGTTCAAATGTATATGCAGATGGGAATGAGAATTTCAAAGACTTAAATAGGTGGGGGAAGAGGGGAAGGGGGTTACAGCCGGTATAATTCTGGGTAGAATCTTACATAGCATATCAAATAAGAAGAAACTCGACACATTGTGGCCACCCAGAATGGACATGCAATCGTAGCTGCCCATAAATGCAAATGTATAAGTAAATAGTATATAAAGAAAAGAAAAACAAAAATAAAAAAAAAAAAAAAAATTAAACTACAGAAAAAACTTTTTTTCATGTAATAATGACGGCAGTAAAGCTTTTGAACTTCCCAATAAACGATATGGTATAGAAACGGCCAAGTTATCATGTAATACTGTGTCTCATGAATTTCTTTATAATCCCGAAAAACTTAATTTTTGCTAAATTGACGGAACTGGGACAGACTGTCTGTATCAAATTTCACATTACAAAGGTCGTTAGTGTTTCAGCTCCGCTTAGTTGTGTACAACACAAAAAATATTTTTTCCGATTTGAACAAAATGATGTGAGACTTGCATGCGATCCGTAAAAAACCGATTAACCGAATGAATTTTGTGCAAAAGTCGAGCCGAGAACGAAGAAACCGTGCCAAAGTCGCTCAAAAATCAAGGTGATATTAAGATTTCCTCGATTACCGGTTATTAAATTCCATCCGTCGGACCAAGTTGTTAACAAGGACTTTTTCTTAGCGTTAGTACAGCACAGTAGTTTTTCGAATAATTTCGAATAATTTCTAATTAAATGAGTTCTAATCAATTCAATTTGTAAATCATAAGCGAGAGCGAAATATTAATTGTTGTCCCTTTGACATCATAAACACTGTCTTAGAACCTTACGTTAAGGCAGCGGGCGGTAACAACTAGCCTAGAGGTTTTTTTTTATCACATTTCTATTAAAATTTCTTAAAGATTCCTATCGAGTGTTTTGCGCATTGTGTGCCATATTCTTACGGAAATCCTATATGACATGAATTATATATTACGTTACAAAGGATATTTTCCTCCAACTCGTGTCAATCAAGGTTTACCCACAATATTAAATATCATGCGTAACTTGGGTTGTGTTTTTCGACGATCGTTCAAGGGAATCGTTTTTCGGTAATCATCTTTTTTGACAAGGTCATGAAGGAATGTGCAGCATCTTAAAAATGCTCAGATGTTTTATTCAAGATTTTTAGCTTTTAGGTCATAAAAATATCTAAATTAGGGCCGCCGATATTCATTTGACTTTGACTTTCTAAGAGAATTTATTTTCAATACAAATACAGATAAGCAAAATAAATAAAATTCACAACTTACCGCATATATACTGCAGTTGTCCTGCAGGGGTGATAATATGGTTCGTATTATGCTGGAAAGTAAAAGTGAAAAAAATTATTAAAGCAACAACATCCACAGATATTTTTGTTTTAAGTCATTTTTAAGGGCACTCGACAAAAAAATCATTGAAAAAAATTCCTCTGACTTTAGCTATAAAACGTTTGCCCCCTTTTCTGCCTCACGTCTTTCAAGTTCGCTTAAAATAATCAAAATTTCTATTTATTATCTGACTATTTTACAAATCTTTTCTTTGCAATAACAGGTGTAATGATATTTCCAAACACTATTTCACATGATGGTTTATTGGGTTGTAATTGATTCATCGCTTTTTGTTAAATTCGTTCTTATGTATCTTTTAAAGATAGAAGCATTTGAAGCAAAAACGTCACCAGTGACAGGAAATGAACCAAGAAAAAAGAAAATTCTTGGTGGGCCTGACCATTGGTAGCAGGTCTTCTTCGCACACTAACTTCCATCGGGGCGAAGGGGAGCAATGCTTATGAAAATTTGTAACTTTATTGTAACAAAAATTCTTTATGAAAACTTCAACTATGTAGCCCTAGAGCAATTTGCGAAAAAGAAATCAAAAGTTGAATTATTAAAGATACCCTATACTCGAAGGATATTTAAAGTGCAGCTTTTAAAAAGTAACATTTAAGAGAAAATCCATTGAAATACTTTAGTGACATATTGCTTGTAACACCTGTTTGAGAAACACAAATCATATATATATGTGAGCTTTGAATACCTACAAAGTGCCACAATCATAGGTTAAGCGTTTTTCAAGAAAATCAAAAAAAAAAAAAAAAAACACATGAAAAGTTTAGCAAATAAGAAAAATTTATAGTAGTTTTATGCCTTTCAGTTCCCCCTTCGCTCGCAGCATCGCAGCTATTAGTCGTAGTGGTAGCAATAGTAGTAGTAGTAGTAGTAGTAGTAGATATAAGAATGTAAGACACCGGTTTGGATACATGGCATGTGGTAATGTTATCCACAACCATAAACTTAGGTAGATACACATTCATGTGCGTTTCATTTCAAGCTCTGCAAATATACTTGTAGAACATTTGCCAAAGTGGCATCGCCATGAAAAGCAATTTATTTAATATTTTAGCGCGAGGCATATGCATGTTTAAGTGATTTAAATGATTTATGTCTAAAAATCGTATAACTTGAGGGGTTCTTTTTTTTTTTTTTTTTTTTTTTTTTTTTTGGTTTCTTTGTTAAAAATTGACGACAACAACATTTAAACAGTGATTTTATATAAAAATGTCTTTTGCTACGCAAACAAGCGAGTAAATAATTTTCAATACCTGTGCGCACTTTGCTTATAAGCTGTCGGTGTGTGCCTATATAACAAAAAAAAAAGAAAACGAACATTCCTACAGAAAAGCCTAAAAAGATACTTTTTTTTCGTTTCGTTTCGTTTAAAGTAAAACAAATATTTAGTAGCACTTTTGACGAGTAACAGCCGCGGTATAAAGACCAGTTTTTAGCATATTTAACCTAATGCTGAATGCATTAACATAAGTTCGAATAACGCTGCTGTTGCTGCTGCTGTAAACTTATCAATTTTCAAACAACACACAACTATAGCGGAAAATATTTTCATATTTATTATAAAAATTAAAATTAATCTTTTATTCTGTAGTTTTTAAACAAGTTTAAAACATTATAGTGGAGCTCGACCCTCCGCTTTTTAATAACGGCTTTTTAAAATTAGAATTGCATGTATGGGTTATATGAGTTCAAAAAAGCGATCCGATTCGAACCATTTACAATAGTGTTCGCTCTTGGGCCAAGACACGTCAGTGTACCAAATTTGATCGAAATAAAGCAAAAATTAAGCCATTAGCATAAGGAAATTAGGCAGGAAGACGGACAGACCGACAAAGAATCTTAAATCGGTAAAATATAATAAAAGGTGGGTGGCAGATTAATCAGGTTGCTTATCTACTTCTACAAAATTATAGTCGATTTTCAGATCTTTTAATAGAACGACTGCAATCTTCTAGATCGAATAGAAACCTTTTCATATTAGTACGATGTTTGTCCAGCTCATCAGCCGAACCATCTTCTACTGTTCGTAATAGGCCTATGACTTCATAGTTGCTTAGTAAATGAATAAAATGAAAAACGAAATGAAATGAAAGTCAAAGTAAAAAAATAAATTCTGAAATTAGAAGGAAAAAATAACCCCCCCGCACATTCTTAACGACCTCTCGCACCCTTTCTGTCGTAGATACAACTCCCTTATCATTACGCCATAAGTAAATCAAAAACTGCACTCGTAACATTTATCTAACATAAAACTTTACACAACTATTCGGCGGGGACGTGTGGAAGGTTAGCGAGCTCCCATTGCAACTGACAAATTTCAGAAAATGTTTTTGTGAACGTCATAGTCCTAAACGATGGTTACATGTGTAGATGGGTTTGTGGCTGATCCTAAATGTATATAAAACCAGCAAATGGAAAGGCCCCTAGACCAAACCAAAAAAAAAAAAAGATGTCAACAGAAAGCAATGAAACTCGTAGAGCAAATTAAATAATTTTCCTTTAAAACGCCCTAACTTTCCCTTATTTATATGTATGTATAAGAAAATAGATCGCTCCTAAAACTCTACTGACAAAAATATGAGACGATTATCATTAATTATGATCATTCAATTCCGATACATATCGTCGATATATATACGACGTGATTGATGTAAAGCGTAACGTTGTTAATGCAACTAATGAAAAAGAAAATGGTTCCTTAAAGCCATGTCAAGACAACAGTTTTATTATTAATATTAATTTCAAACAATGCAGGTGCGAACGACAAGCAAGCACTACGACAAGAAAGTACTACAACTCATAACTGGGCTACACACTTGAGGTTTTAAAGTAAACAATGGGAAATGGTAAAAGAAACTGAAATGAAAATATTCCTACATACCGCCTACTGCTAGCATTCGATCGATCTTTTTACGTTTGACTTACTAATAAAAATGTTGAAAATAAACTTTCTTCACTTGGCGTGCGTGAATAGTTATGCAAACATAAAAGCACCTACCGATCGAATTATGCGTTACAAAGGTGGTGATGAATTTACTGTATCTGCTGATTGAGAGTAAGCACAAAGCATGACACACAATGCTCATCACACAAACAAATATCTTACAAGAACTACTGTTAAAATCATGCTCATCAAGCTATCTTTCAATGACTTTATGGCATTGTGTGGTGTCAAGTATTCACACTTCATACCTTTAATATATCGCATATACATATGCGTAAAATGCTAGTAGATACAATAAGTTTTATGTGTTTACGATTCTTGCCTTTGCACAATTGCGTTATGATTGATTGTTTTTTGCCTGTTCGCCTTTCGACGAACGTAAGGAGGATTAGTGGCGATCAACAAAAAATCATTCAATGAAATCTTATTGTAATAAGTATTTTTTTCTTTATATGACTCCAATGCAGTGCGTCGTCTTTACTTACATGTCAAAGCGTGAAGTAAGTCTTTCAGAGATCAGAGAGAAGTGTTGAAATCAAAACCACATCATTTTCATGCCACAGCATTGTTTTCGGTTTGATGTATACATTCACGTAATACTACTTACTATTGCTGGATTGTTATTTAGTTTAATCAAAAAAAAAAAAAAAAAAAGCTGGCTGTCGTCAGACATTTGACAAATTAGTGGTTTCGTTATGTCGGCAGACACTCAATAATTTTATTCAATTCTTATATTTGTCCATTTTATTGGAGTCGTACTTAAGTTTTAATTTTCCATCTGACGCACTACTCAAATTATATATATATATATAAACATATACATACGACATAACGAAACCATATATGTATATATATACATATATACATACGACATAACGAAACCATATATGTATATATATATATATAATTTGAGCAAAGTATATATATATATATATGTGTAAAGTGTATAAAGTATATATATATATGTGTAAAGTATATATATATATATATGTATATATATATATATACATATATATGTACGCTAGGGGTTGGACTACAGCAAACCTAAAAGGGTAAGACCCGCGACTGCCAAGTCCGTGTTTGCGGGTTCGAATCTCAGCGCAGTGGACCATAGATAGTAGTAACTGTGTACATAGTTACATACATTATAAATATTTGAAGCCTAACAAATTTTGACAAAACTTATTTTAAGCCTTTATTTAATTTTGAAAGCTTTGTTTGATTCGATTGAATGTATATCGTACACGGAAGAGGCAAAATAAATATAAAAAAGAAAATATTTATTTTCAAACATTAGAAAGGTGCACACACATCTCAGTGGTGTTGTCGAGCCGGAACGCTCTAGAACGTCGTTCCGGTACTTCCTTGTTGGACAGGAACGTGTTCCGGAACTAAAAGTGATTTCTGATAACGAGAATTTATACTAAACATTAGAAGAAAAAAATATAAAATTTTAAAAAAGTAAAGATTTCATACATAAATTTTAATGCAAGCGGATCGTACGTTACTCATCCCTGGTATAGTTTATTGTCATACCCAAATGGGCCTGCGGCTAATGCTAAGAATTTTTATTATACATTTGTTGTGAACTAGAATTTCCACATGTTGGTTTCCATTATTGGTCGGTGTTTTAAACTTTATTAGTTTATTACTTATTATTATTATTACTCACCGCATAGAGCGGCCGCCTACCCAGGATGGGCCCTGTCTATGTTATTATATATACGCGTTCCGGTAAAAAAAAAAATTAGCACAACACCACTGATTATTCTTAACTGAAGCTTCAGGGCAATTTTCGCCTTTTAATTATGAAAAGTTTCAGACGACAGCAGATCAACTTGGTCGACTTGGAAAAATGAATACAACAAAATCGACGAAGTTATTTGACCAAAAAAGCAGAACAATTTGTAATTCCTTTGCAAAATGTCTTGGGGGCCCTTGTGAAGTTCAAAATTTCCTTTTACTTACTTAGATGGATAAAACCATCTTCAAAAAGTAGTAAAGTAGGAGTGAATCTTGGTGGTCGAACGTCCCAAGCACTAGACAATGTGGCGCCCAACTATCCGTACAAAATCGTGTTATATTTAAAAATCAGTGGCAAATGCAAATGCAAAATTAATTATATATTTTTTTTTTTTTTTTTTTTTATGAACAATGTCGCGAGAAGCCATTTTTTATTATTATAAATATACCCCAACACGAAATATCCGAATCCACTTTATCTCTTAAATACACGTCTTCTTGATAGACATGTAACAAATAAAGCATCTAAAGCAACAACAACAACAACAACAACAACAACAACAACAACAATAACAACAAAGTTTATATAAAATGTAAATTTTTTAAAACGAACTGAACAAAAAAGTTTCCCTTGTTTTTGATTGACAGCTATTTGCATCCCCGATGGATTTCATATTGAAAAGCATATTAAAGTATAAAGCACGCATAACGAAGTTTTTCACGCCATAGCCGCAAGAGCGTACACATGATGCAATTGAAAATAACGAAAAGCCACAGAAAAAAAAAAAAAAAAAATATACAAAAAAAACATTTTCACGCACTCACGTACACATACACATACTCGACTAAGAATTTCCATAATGGTAGCCATTCGTCATATTTCAATTTATTGGAATTTTCAAAGTACACAGAAGAAGAAGAAGAAGAGGAAGAACAACAACTTTACTTTAAAAAAAAAAAAGAGGGAAAATTTAGCTCGTATTTAGTGAATAAATGTTCACCTCCATCAATACACATAATGTTGCTTAGTTTGCTGTAATTTTCTTACCTTTTATCGCATAACTGTCTCCTCTCTCTATACAAACACAAACAATCCAATTACCAGACTTATGCACATTTTCAGTGCGATTTTCATATTAAATACACGGATATGTAAAATTACGTGTAATTGCAGAAAATTACAAGTTACATTTTGACGGTTTAGAACACGCAAGAGTTTAATTTAATAACAGTTTCTCTTGATTTATTGTTGAGTTCTTCAATTAAATTCATATCTACACACACACACACACACACACACACATACACACATACACACACACACACACAAATACACACACAATCAGTTGCATTAAAATCGTATACAAATTTTTTATATATAAAAATATGAATCCAGCGTATAGCATATTATGTATGTATTACATGAATATTAGCAGAATTACAATAATTCTTATGTTTATTGTGCGAGTTACGGCCAATGTGAAGAACTAAAAGTTAAAACAATTTTAGGTTAATTCCAAAAATCGTTTTATGCAACGTAAACTCTCCCAGTACAAGACTAATTGCTGCAGTATGTAAATCGTGGTAAAGAAGTTTTAATATCTTTCATCAAAAAAAAATGGAAGGACATTATACTTATTGCTTCCAATGCGTTCTAAAGCTCCTTAACATGCATTCCTAACCGAAACGAAAGAGAATCTGCCAGAATGCTTGACGCCCCTTTTTCATTTCTACAGATTAAGTTGGAAGCCGATGGTAGACAGCTATAGAGTATTTTGTTACAATACCCAACTGAACGCTATGTGCAATTGCTAGAAATTCTCCAAAATTGAAAGCTTCCACAAACAAAGCGTAAACGTTGAGTTGCTGTCGTCATTTTGGATACATGACTACAATATTCTTTCTACTCCTTTCGCACGCAGCTACTCTCGATGTTTATTACAATTTTTTTTATCGGGATTACAAGAGCAATCCTAGGTTAACAGCAGCCGACAGTTTTCGGAAATAAGCGCGAGTTCGCATTCATAACACTGTTTGAAGATTGATTCAAGAGAAGTCGTCCTCTCAGGACAATACAATTTGGTTTTTGATGGATGTGGTCCGATGTCTTGATATCACTTCCCAAGGAAGACATATAGTACTACTATAAGTAGCGGTGCAAATGAGGTTAAGCTAAATTTTGGTTCTTATAGTTGCAAGCTTTACCTTCTTCAAAAGCGTCATTGCCCAACGCCCAAATTACCTGCCTTCTCGTATCGTATCAAGCATGTTAAAGAATTTGGATCATTTTGAAAAATACTTTGAATGAATTTTCAATTTTTCAAAAATTCTAAGGAATTTTGTTAAAATTTCTATTTCTCTTGCCATCTCTTTCTGCCAATACATAAGGAAAAGAGATAGAAAAAACAGAGATCGCTTACTTTCTCAGACAAACGGAGCAACGTTGCATTGAAAAAGTGTCGTTGCCTTTTCTATACCCAGCTTGCAAGAGTTCGCATTTTTGGTAACGCGGACCGCTTGAGCTGAAAGTTTCAAAAATCATGCTTAAAATTTCTTACTTGTTTTATTATTTTGTTTTTCTATTTTCCTTTTTAATTCATGAAAACTTATTTGTTGTAAAATTATGAACAAAAGTCATGAAAATGAAAAAAGTCGTTCATCATTCTCTCTCTCTGTGATCGATCCCTTCTCATTTTTGAGTGACATTTATGGGGAAAGCATTTTGTCGTAAAACAGTTTGTGTGATTAGTTTTAATTACAATACGAAAGTATTAAAATAATGAAAGCAAAAGTTTTGCTGAGTGGTTATAAGACAAATAATTAGGATGATGGGAAAACATCAATGTAATGATGAATGATTCAAAGATGTCTTCATGTAAAAGGATTACTTTTATCTAAGAAACAGTCAGTATTAAGAGAAGGTAAGGGCAGACTTTATAACTCGCTGAATAATAAAATTTGAAGGAAAATGAAACGATGATCTCATGTTCTTTTTTTTTTTTTTGAAGGTGCTGCTGTTGATTTTTCCTTACTAAGCAATATTAATATTTTAACATTCACTAAAGAAATTGAAAAGACTTCGAAAGAACATTTAGGTATAGGTTAAGAGAAGCATTGTAACAATAATCCTTTTGCTATATATATCTCATAGTGAAAGACATAAAAAGGTGTTGACAACGCCACAAGAGCATAAATTGAAGTTAAATACATTTTTCATTTCATTTCGCACGACACATGTAGGCAGAGATGCTGTTTACCGACTTGGTTAGTTATTGGTCAAGAGGCCTTTAGAAATATGCTGGAAGGTCGGATATTTCCGTTAAATTAAAAAAAAAAATGTAAAACCCAAATAGTTACAAAATGTTGTATAAAATCGCCACACCTTGTTGCAGATGCCGCAGAGGAAATGCACATCTACATATACTTATAATTGTACGTACGTATGCCCACAATGTATAGCACGAAAATGCCTGACGTAGTCATGTAAAACATTAAGAATAAAACACAAATGACCCCAATTTATCTTAAGGACGACACTGGTCATAATTTGGAGACACAATATAAAAAAGGACTGTTACATATATATGTGTATGTGTATGTGGTTGTGGTTCTAATTATTTATGGGCCAAGGGATTGCAAGAGGAAAACCGTTGTCCCCTTTATAGAGACATGGTCATTATCTTTAAAGTCTTTGCTAAAGGCATTGAAAGATATTTTAATTAAATTAAAATTTACCAGATTTTTTTATTCTTATTGTGACTATTTATCATAAGCATAAACATGCGTTGGTTTCTTTTTTTTTTAACAAAATTTACAATATTGTGTTTATGTAAATAAGAAGCAGAACAATTGATGAAAAATGCCAAAATCAATTCAGTTCAAGAACAACTGATACAAGGCGCAAATATCAATAGTTAGATGTGCAGCGTGAAGCAATTTCACAAACAACAAAAAACAAAAAAAAGAAAAAAAAAAGAAGGAAAAGCTTACAAAAAGGGGGCAAAACGTATGAAAACAAAATTACATTTAGCTTTTCAAACACTGAACTCAAGGAAAAAAACCAAAATACACAAACATACAAGTACACATACACACACACACGCATAGTCACGACAATTGTACTGCAACGGATGCTAAACCTACATTTACTTACGAAAGGGCGCACACAACAGCACAATTTTTGTTGTTGTTTTCTATTTTTTTTTTTTGTAACATTCATTCATTCATTCATTCATTCATTCATTCATTCATTCATGCATTCATTTATATTTCGAATGCAGAGATTTAATGCTAGCTACTGCAACTTATGGTTCGAACAATATATGCACATGTAGTTGTATTTGTGCATGTTGTAACCAGTGTAATGTACGGGTATCTATCTGAACTTGCATTGTTTCTTTATGTCTTTAAACATCAACCTATTCATCTTTTAAATAAGCGCGTAGTTACAATATATGTATCGTTATCAAGGACTGCTATATACAAACATCGTGTAGCGTTCACATTTAAAGAAAACGCGGTAAAAAGCGAATTCAACAATAAAAGTAACTAACAACAGCAACAACAAAATCATATCATAGATACACATTTGTATTGTCGAGTTGAATAACGCAACAATCATTAATCATTCGCTTTTGAGGAACAAAAAAGTCAATTTCTCATAGATGTGTGTATTTCTGTTAGAACCCGTCAACTTACACAAAAAGACACTGGCTTGGGCTTATATGATGTGCAAAGTGTATATATATATGCGTAACATAACATAAATTCAAAACCGATTGTAAAAAGCAGTGAAATTGGACGACGTCGTATTGACGAAAAAATATACAAAAAAAAAAACTAGTGACGGAATGATATATGAAAGAAAAAGAAAAGAATTGAATGGCTACCGCTACCGCTAAGTAATTCATCAAAAAATTAGCCTATCCACTGATCGAGAAATATTTTTAGGTGAAGTATTCGTAACAACTTGTAAAACATTTCCCCTCATTCATATATAAACTTAATTACAATTTGGGAAAAGCAAACTAAATCAATATCAAGAGAGTCTAGCTAATTAGGGTATTACGAGTTCAAGACCTTTAAATATTTCAGAATAGAAATCACATCTGATCCTTGCATAAGCTTATTTTACAATACGCATTGTACTACGTTACCTGAGTGTACATGTACGCACTCATATGGACATATATTTGCGCCTCGAACCGCGCCAACCAAGTACGCTTTCATTGCTTTTAAGCAAACCAAAAAGGGACGAAAAACCGATTTTTTTATATATATTTTTTTAACCAGAAACCTTTATTAATTTTTTTTTCTCTTAATTTTTCCTATTAAATTTTTCATAACTCTATTAAGTAATTTTCACTATATTTTTTATTCAACCACATGGAAAAAATTGCACCCATCTTCCCCAACTATTTTCTTTCCTTCTCTTTCTATTCACACTAGTGAAGAAGTATTCCGGTTGTACGCAATTAGTGTTTCATATGTAACAAAATAGCAATAAAAAATTCTGAATCGATTTAAGTATGTCCATCTGTCCACCTGTGTAATGTACGTCCATTCTCGTAGCAATACAAATGAAATTATCGGCATCGATTTTCGCAGGAACATTGGAAGCAGGTCGTTATTGAAAATGGGCCAAATCGATTAAAGAACGCGCCTACAGCACGACATGAACTGAGGACTCCATTTTTCAGAACCAAAAAAAAAAAAAGGCTTTTTGCTTGTTACTTACAAATTACAGCAGATAAAACTACAAAAATGTTTAGGTATATTTTAGGGATAGTTCTGTAGTATGCGCATAAAAATAAAAGCAACCGGCCACAACTATGCACTATTATAGCAAATCAATATCTAATTTTTTTAAAGCCCTTATAACACGCAGGAAGAAAGCTTCAGAAAACCCCCAAGTTGTATATATTTTTAAATAATGCGAAACTTCGAATCCAACCCAGTCGTTTTATCTATCCATCTGTCAATCTAAATAACATCTTTGCAAACGCTCCCCCGCTTCCACAAGGTAGATGATACCTTCAAATGTAGCGAAGCACTGCAAGCTTTGCAAGCAGGTTGCTATTGAAAATGGGTCAAATCGATCTAAAGGCACGCCTGCAATTCAACATAAACTGAAGGTACCTCTGCTTTCTCGATTTTTACTCATTACTCATACGAAGGTCTGCCGCGCTCATCCAATACTATAGACGAATGAGGGAGAGGGGGGGATTGTTTTGTTGGTTTAGGATAAACATGCTTGATGGCTCAGAATGTGTTTTTTTTGTTTCAAATTAGCTTTTCGTTAATTTAGGAAAATAAAAATTTTCGCTTTGCAAAAAAAATTGTTAGTGCTCTCAGAAGCGAAGCCACTTATCTCTGACTAGGTCGGCTAAAGACATACGATATAATCTAGTGATAGTAAAAACAGGCTATCGTAACTGAATGTATATCCACGTATATCCATATGTATGCACATATATCCACATATATTCATATGTATGCACATATATCCATATTTATCCATATATATATATGTATATAAGTATTATATGTATTCAAAATATTTTTCTGAATTTTTAATGATAAAGTAAATTTGTAAAGTTTATTTAATGCTAAGGTTTTCACATGAATCCGTAGAAAAGAACAAATTATAAATGCTTCACTGCCTTAGATACATAGGCAAGAAAAATTTAATTATTTTGCACCGTTTGCTAAATTTACACTTATTTACACACCTTCCGGCAGAAGTTGGTGGCCTCATGTATATGCCTAGAACAAAAAATAAAATAATTTAGTAAAAAAAAAAAAGCAATAATTTATTATTTTGCATGCCGCATAACCCTTGTTACAGACACCGCTTATGAGTTTAAATTATGCAACGAAGACGCACAAAGAAAGAGATTTTAAAAACAATTAAATCAGGCAAGAAGACTCCATAGTCAATTAGCCTCGACTATATGGCAGGTATTTCATATGATCGAAGCATGAGGGTTTGATGAAATGTGAAAATGAAAACGTAACGGCTTGACGAGTAGTTTGCAACCGTAGCCTTACTACTATATCTACAAATCTCTCTACAACTCAATACGCTTTATGTATTGCTTACACTACTTGACAAGTGTCTCTGCTTTTCAAATAATTGGTTTTAAGTGACCCTTTTGCGATAGATATACCGCGCAAAGGTGGAAGAGAGAAGAGAGAGAGAGACATGAAGGCATTCCTGCACTTGAATGCTAATTTTATTGGCATAACAACCATAACCGGGATAACAGAAATGTTGCCAAGAATTTGGAATTAAATATTTATCCTATATATTAAGTCTATATAAATTGAAAAAAAAAAAAAATACAGCAGCGGGTTACGTCTCACCATTAAATAGCCTACACCATCGTACAATTATTCACACAACGATTTTTGAAAATGAGGCGTTATATGAGAAGTGGTCGATCCGATCCGAACTATTTCAATAGTTTTCGTCCTTGTTTCAAAACACGACCATGAAGCGAATTTCATCAAAACATCCTAAATACTGTGGCCTGTAGGTTGACCACAAAGAAAATAAGACAACCAGGTGGGCAGACATGCTTAAATCAGCATTAAAAAAAGAGTGAGTCCTTCTGTGTGTTCAATAATTCCGCAATAACTTAACATAGCCTTATACCACAAATGGCGTAGGGGTAGAAAAATACGATTACTCCAATGCTCAAGCCAAAGCTATATATAGATCACAGATATTTAAAGTAATTGCAAACAACACGTCTACGTGCGGTTTATTATATGAAGTAACTGTAAAAGTTAAATCAATTTTGTTGGAGAATCAGGAAATATAAGACCATTACAGTGCAATTCGTTTGGAAAATTTCCCATCAATGTAATATATCAATATATCGGTATCGAGAGAAGAGAAGTTCCTTTCAAAACTTTACACTTTATGTTCATGTGAATGTGTGCGTAAGCATTCCGGGTATATTCCTTTCATAAATAGATTTGTAGTTTGCGTATCGTTCATAGGAATAATGCACAATGCACATACATATACGTATGCGACTAAATTTGGAAGAGAATATTTTGAATTTTATCTCATAAGTTTAAGTTCGGATTTTCCGCAATTTCTTCAATGCTGATGATTTTGTTCGTTCTCGTTGTTCGTTTATCAAATGCTTATTTATTTTGTTGTTGTCTATTTGTTGTCGATATTGTTTGCTTTACTTTGATGATGACAACAATATTGCCATTTGCGTAAACATATCACAGGTTTTCGTATGCAGATAAACAAAATGTCGATATGGACAGAGCGTAGAGCATTGAGCAATGATGACTAGCAAAACTATTGTATCTTTTGCTCAGATTCCTGTACACAAGCATACCTGATGAAAGTTACTATGCTTGGCATGAATATTTACGGAATCAATGCATTTTCATATTGTCTGTGCATGGGGTTCCTTTTGATCCCCAGAAAAGGAAATGTATGTATGTATGTACACTATTTTCCCAACACTTTGACCAATGCATTGATGACAACAACGCATACCAACACGACACTGCTTGTGGTAAAATTAAGCCAAACCTAGACAAAATCATGCAAAAATTCTCATTCGTTAGCTTTGTTCACATTCAAACACGTACGTATTTATGTTTCCTTTTTTGCCTTACAAAAGAAAAAACAAAAAAAAAACAAATCATATATTTTTGCTCTTGCTATCTTTCATTCAGTTCCTCCTCAACGTTCACTGTAGAATTAAAAGGAAGTCATATTTTGTGTGTGGGTTTTTTTTTTCTGGATTCTAACAAAGTTTTGTAAATTCGTTTACTGTACGCTTGAATATAACAAAAATAATTTGGTTGCTAGCATAAATACTTTGTATGCTTGGAAGACGATAGAAGAGACGCCAATATCTTCTCTTTTGATACGATAACCGCTTATTTTAAAAAATCGGTATATATTTCATTGAATTTTATAAAAACAAAAAATCTGGGGCTAAACTTTATCTCTTCTTACTCTAAAGGTAGATGAACAAAACCCAGCCTAGAAATTGTACTGGAACTTAAGCCAGAAATCTAGTAAGAACATTATAGTTGGGCCGATCGGTAGATATCCTACACCACTTCGCCTAGTACAGTT
>KK502467.1:924336-934556 GCA_000688735.1 Glossina austeni | reverse complement strand
AAAACTAAACGAATCAAAAAACAAAGATCTAAGAAGGAAAGAAAAAATCTGAAGATCCCTTTTCATGAGTAACCAAATCAGCAGCATCTCAAGTGTGGTTGCTTTATATAACGAAAGTATATCAAAACAAAAAAAAAAAATTTATTATTCCATAAGCAAACCTAAAGCGGATAGAACTTTCCTTGCAGGTCACGGGCCGAAAAAATGCAGAAAAACTTCTTGCCAGTCATTCATTTTATCGTTATTTTATATTCGTAAGGACGTCGAAATATAAAGGAATACTATGTCTATCATTCCGTTTGAAAACTCCAGACATAATCATCAAAGATTAATGCGTTAAGTCTATAAGTTTGTCATCAGCTTGATCAGCATAATTCTCTGAGGCAATTTAACGATGTCTGTCGATTCGTCTGAGTCCCCTTGCTGCCATTCAATAAGCTTACAAATATTATACGTAGGTCCTTAACACTTTACCGACCAACCACTCGGCCGCTGACCCTTCCTGACACCGGCTCTGTTTAAATCATGCGCACCAATACCGTTTTTCCGCGTTTCGTTGCGATCGGTAAGCTTTTCCACATGATGATACCTTACAGGCAAAAATGACTAGCACTTCAATACTGAATAACAAATGACGGTTGGTATGGCATGGCCAAGTCAACCAATTAATAGACAACCGAAAAAAAAAATGTCGGAGGCGGAAAACCGTTTAATAGGCTATAGGTCGACAAGGTGTTAATTTAAATCCACATTGAAATTGCTTGAGTCATAGTAGAGAATCTCAAAGATTCGAAGATAGCTTAGTTCCCCTTTACTGTTCTATATGAAAAGACATTTCTTTTCTTTTTTAAGGCCAAATGCACCGCCACCTTTGCCACCGGCAGCCGCTTCACAGCTCAATCAAATGCAGCAAACTTTTTACAATAATCACCACCACGGCATTGAACACCAATACCAACATCCATATAATCAATCTGGCCATCAAGCAAATTATAATCACCACAATCAACACAATCAGCACCACCACAATCAGCAAGCAATGAATGGTAAGTCTGTGTTGGATTTTTAACACTGACAATAGCTAGCTATTGTAGACACAAACCGTAAGTGTTACTGAACGAATTTCATGAAGCGGCGAATTGACAATAAACACATCTCGTATATTTTTACAGATAATATAATGGATGAACATACACCTGCGCCACATATTCAAATGGCGGCAAATGGCAGCAGCAATGCTGCTAATAATTTCGTTAATACAGCAACTTCAGTATCAACAGCACCACCCAACGCCAACTTCCCAACCACCGCGGCGGCAAACCTAATAGAAAATTCAAATAGTTCTTCAGATTTCAATTTTCTTAGTAATCTAGCAAATGAATTTGTTCCCGAATATTATCAGTTAAGTTAGTTAATGTAAAAAACTAAATCAATTCATAAAACCATAGATAGCTATGTATAGTTAGTCATAGATATGTTATTAATAGTCAAGTGTGTAAAATTTTTGGTTTTATTTAATAATCAAAAACATACGTTTGTGTATAGAGTAACATAAATGTTAAGGTTTAACCTTAATTATTATTATAAATCATAGGAACTTTCGGACGTTAAATAAATTGTCAATTTTTAGTTGCTTTCATAAGTAGATGCATATAAAATAGCACTCTGTTTGTAAATCCACTGCTTTGCGCATCATGTGTACTAATGAATTCAGTAAGAGATAAATTGTTTGATGCCTCTTCTGATTGTTTGTTGTAAATTATTTAAAAGTTTTGGAAAACCACCTGAAAAGTCTCTCTGTTAGGCAACTATATTTTATAAAGTTACGAAACGCCTTTCACTCAAACATTTTCAATTTTTGTAAGACCAACACTTGTCGTGCAAGGGCATATTAAGCTGGTGCGGGTATATGCTATTTGGACTTGAAGCAGACCCACCTTTTGTGGTACGGATCGATTTAGAGTCACTTTCTAAATCGATTTAAGCTTGTCTGTCCATCTTTCCTGTTGCCCGTTGTGTTTTTTGACAGTAGTTTTTTTAAATATTTTGATGAAATTCAGTACCTGTACGTGTCTTGACGCAAGGGCGAATGCTGTTGTCAGCTATTTATATACTAAATGCACTCTACAGATGGTCATGACATTGCCAAAATGAAAATGGTTCGCATTGGACATTCGCACATTTTCAAACACTTCTCACAAAAAGTCCTCATTTTGAAAAGTCGATGTATGAGTGCCTTTAGGTTAATTAATGGTGAATTGTGACCCACTAGAATGTGTTTACATTTTTAAATGTCGGTCTCTCATCATATATGGCAATGACTCTAAAAATGTAAAATACAAAAATCTAGAGCCCTTATTACGTCACCAGATATAATTCATTGAGTGTATAAGCCTCAAATTATTTAAGATTTTTCTGGAACGGCAGGAAGAGACCACTCTCACATGCCTATCTTAAGTTCTTTTAACCGAATGAAACTCACTTTCAACATCTAGTAAATTTACTTTAATATCTGCCCTAATTGGCTACATAACGTCGTACACGATTGACGTGATAACTTGGCCAAAATTAACAACATGATTAGCAAACTTTTATGTTGAGATAGTGGACGTAAAGAATTTTTATTGTTTTTTTGCTTCCGTATATAAAACACACATTTGTTTTCTAATATGGAATAATGTCTTCTTAGTAATAATTAATTACTATTTGGATCTCTTTTAAGATTCAAGTGCAATTTTTTTGTTAAGTTTCTTTGCCTTTACATTTTTTGCTTGCTTTTAAAAAAATGAATTTTTAAAAAAAAAGTTTTTTAAAAATCGATGTAGATTTTGCGCAAATTTAATCAAAATAATAAAAAAAAAACTTCTATTGTTTTTGTAAATATGAATTTTTTTAATTGAAAGTCATTGTTGTAAGAAATTAATTTGAAAAATTGTAAAAAAAAAAAATATAAATTAATAATAATAAGTATATGGAACGTTTAACACTGTGTTATATATGAAAATATTTTCTAATGTTTAAGAATTAAATAATAAATAAAAAAAAAAGGTAAAGAAAAACATGAAAATAAAATTTAGAAAAAAGCATTGTCAACGAACAACAAAGCGATTCGATTTTTTTTTTTTTTTTGATATCTTTTGAAAATCTTATTGTATTTCCAGCGAAGTGCACTTTGGAGTCCTATTGCAAATGTTCTCAAGCATACTACAAATTTTAATAAATTTTATTGTCTTAACACAAGTAAAAATATTATAATTGATCGAGGCCCGTCATTAAAAACCTTATTTCGCTTAATAAAATCATTCATATAACGACTTTTCAAGTGAAGATGTCACGTAGTGAGCGGTCCAATCAGAACTAATTTCAGTAGCTCTCGTCCAAAATACGTACGTTTCATGGAAATATGCTGAGAACTGCGGCTTTGTAGGCTAAACACAAGAAACAAGACGGACAGACGGACAGACGGACAGATAAGCTTAGAATCCGGCATCACTTTCTGGATTAACCGGTTTCAAAGAAAAATTTGACCTATCTCAAGTCCTTCTGAGTATTGCATACATTCATTCAAACTTGATATACCCTTGTATCACCAGTGGTGTAGTGCACAAACGTTGAACATAAGAAAACTTTCATTAGTAGTCTAGAGATAGAAGTTGTATAGAATACAAGAAACTGAAAAAGAGAAAAAAATCCTTATATGCGTCAGAAACTTCCGCTTTACGATATTCAACTCCTTTTGAAATTACGCCCTTACCACTGAATTGTGATTTTTAGGATAGCATAGGTTTTATTTGTAGGTTAATAGAATAAAATGATGATTACGTTTACAATGTTTCTTCTGGTCTAGTCCCTTTGAATAATACGATTCAATTACGATTCAATTTTGACCCGTTCGCTTCTGCCTTCCGTCAATTATTTTGTTCATATGCCCTTTTCGCAAGCAAGTTCTCGTTGCTTGACTTCATTATGATATTTTTGTGCTAATCACTTCTTCGACCAATTATTTTATTCGTTTTGCCAGTCGCTGCAGCTGCATGAGGCAGGTAAAGTGTTATGAATGTGTATTTGATTTTACCATATTTTGAACATAAAGATTGATTTGAATTAGAACTAAAGGGAATATTGAAAAATAAAATAATTCAATTACGTCTATAAAGCGTTACAGACTCTAAACGGAAATCCAATGAAACCCAGCCATTACGACAAGACCTAAATAGTTACATATAACTTAATAAATATTTAATACAAAGAGCTCTAACCCTTCGCAGACAGTGGCGAAATCCATGTGTATATGTATGTTATCCGAATTTCAAAATCTTTTTTTCATTTTTCTTGGGACAACTGCATGAGATAGCATACTTCCACAACCTCCTCGCCTATGTTTTTAAAGGACTTTCTTTTCTTATTTGTTTTCTGCAATGCCCGAAAAAACGAAGCATATATTCGTATAACGATTTGTAGAAATTAGAGTTTTGTCAAACTTATTTCAGTTAGGGAATATACACAAAGAACTTTTTCACACTTAATATAAAAGCGTAGTATTGCATAGTATACTATACTAGTTTCATCATTCTGTTTGTAACAAATAATAAGAGAGCTAAAGAGAGTTAGGTTTACAAGTAAGTTCTCACTATTGAAATTGATTGCTTCATAACGCATACCTCACACATTAAATTTTCTCGAAATTTTCGGTATAGACAACTTGATGGGTATTGACGCTTGTGCGATATAACTTTCAGTTGCTTCGTAGCAATCAATCTCGAGAAGCATAACTTATTTCTACACCTAACATTTTTGATCTTGCTAAGCAAAGGTTTTGCCGAACAGCTGTTTCTACCTTTTTTGTGTTTTTGCGCCATCCATGGCTATGCCTGGTGGCGACATGGCCAAGGTCCAACGTGCCATCTACATATTGTTGAAGATCGCAGCCATTAACGAGGTTCGGCTCTCGACGACAAATCCAACTTAATGTGCGCTAAACGTCGGTATGAAAGAAAATGAGTTCTCGGCACCTGGCAAAGATTATGAAGTGGGTATGGACTCTGCAGAAGAGTATCAGATAAGTTAGTGGACTTTATATCTAAAGAAAAAGAGGAGTCGTGCTAAAAAAAAATTTTTAAGGAAGAAATTCATGATTTTAGATGAAAAATTTTCATTTTTTGTTATTTGAATAAAGGAGAAACAAACACATTAAAGAAAACAAGATAAAAACTTCGATCTGATTTAATTTAATACACACAAAAAATGATAACCGGGAACTGGACAAAGATGGTGTTCAAGTTGTTGTCCGAGTTGTTGTTGTTCAAGTTGTTGTCCGATGAGGAGAAAATAATCAAACAGTTTTGTACGAATATCGAGGAGAAAGGAATGAGTCACTAAGGAGTCTGCTAATTGTCAGTGGATCAGCACAGATCTAAAGGTCAACGGTTTTGCTCGCCGCCCTAGCATTTGACATTCGATCTCTATATATTTTCTTATAAGGGATAACTAAAATTCGCCTTTAGGTGAACAAATATTATTCGCTATAGCAATACTTTAGAAATTTTTCACGCTCACGATTTTTGATACAAAAGTATTAAATATTTAAGATTGATCACTCTTCAGAGACCGAAAAAGGATAGCACACATTACTGCTCAGAAGTGAAAAAAAAAGAAAATTTAAGGTTGAAAAAAAGCAATGATGCGTAACAATAGAAAAACTCTCGAAATGCTCAAAAGAATTTCCCTCTTGTCCTAAAACTAATGTATAAACGAAGATATTCTTTATTTGGCAATCTAGTTAAATGCTGTGTGCTATTGAAAATAATGAAAATTTTTCATGAAAAAGTAAAAGAATATTAAAGACGAACAAATGAAAGGTTTTCTTTTACTTAAAGCGGCCAAATCACTCGGGTAACAACGGTGAACGTCAGAAGGAAGTAAAAGAATGGAAAAAAGATAAGGAAATGGTGGCCACAGCTTAATGGATGTGTGGCCAATGGAGCACAAAATATAACTACGACCGAAGTCAACTTTACCGCACTGAGATTTAGAACATTCGGACCTTGACTTGGTAGTCGCATATTGTCATGAAGGTGAACAATTTACATACAATACTTTACGCCGTCCGTTCATATTAGTTGTTAAAGAATGGCTATAGCGCATATGGTACATAGCACAGTAGCCGAATGAATCAGTCAGATAAGTATCAGTTTTTAGTTAAGTACGCCACCACTTGATACACTTTTGTATAAAAAACTTTAAAAATGATTTCACGAAATTCAACTGAATGGCTGGCTAATAAATGAAACGAAAATAACTCAATTTATGGTCAATATCACACTTTTCAAAAACTGCGCTAAGACAAATAAAAAACCCAATTGAATCGTAGAAGACAACAACAACAACAACAACAACTATAAATTATTCATTTGGAAGTAAAAGATTTTGGTATGCGCCTGAGTAGATTTTTTAGTGCAGCATTATGAACATTGCATGTGTGTGCACATGTGTGTCTGCTTGTAACAATGGATTTTTAGAAAAAGACAAAAAAAAAATTATATATTTTTACCGTATATTGTGTTTCATTAGTTCATCAACATCAAGATCATATAAATACAATTTTATGTGTACTTTACGGTGATAGTATATGCAAGTAATCTTTACAAGGTCACAATTAACAAAAGCCAGATACAACCAACCAACCGGTAATGTTTGTTACGATTTCTCTTTTCAAGTAATTTTAATAAGATTTATTTTGTAATAAGTACTTAAATATTGTTACAGGTCGTTATTTCACTCCTTTTATCAATTTCATGTTTCTCGCGTCGCATAATAAATACTTTTTTGAAATCAAAGACACAGCCGCACTTTTAGAAATGTTGAGCGTAATACGAGATTAAACTTTGTTTAATCTCAAGTTATTTCAGATGCAGATTCGATGAGTTGAATGAATGAATGAAATGGGGGTAAATGCTTTTTATCAAATTTCTAATCTTTCTGAGCTTTCTGAACGTAATATGCTATGTAAGCGTAAGCATTCGATTTTGTAAATAAAATTAAAACAAGTAAGAACATAAGACCGCTTCGCTTAATACGTGCATTGGTATATATTAAAAATTATACACTGGCATACTTTTTATATTGGAGGATTCTCAAAACGTCAACTAACGTGATCCAAATTTGGCAAAATGCTATTTACTTGTCAAAGAGTTTAGTAATTTCCACTTGCTTTCACCATAAAAAACAGCAAATTCGACGTTGCCGCCATGGAAGTGTTTGCTTTGCCCCTTCTTAGGATTGGGTCTAAACATTTTTGATCCAAATTTTATATCAACCAATTTTCATCGTAAAATATCAAAAATTGGGCATTATTACTATATAAGGATTTAATTTTTATTAAAATCTTTAGATGAGTTGGGAACCGGAAAACAGACCCAAGTTGTCCAAAATTGCTAACATTATTGTTTATATCAAATTATTATTATGCAAGAAATTTTATCAAGAAATATTGAAAAATTGAACTTCTTACCGTATAAAGATTCAGTGTCCGTAGGAGCGTTTATATGGTAGAACTGTTCGTCCTTAGGTTAAAACATATCTGTGTAACAAATTTTTTCAAATATCTCAAAAATTTCGACCTGTAGGTTAAACACAAACATACATGGGCACACATTGGATGGACAGACAGACAGACAGACATGCTTAGAATTACTTTCTGAATCGGTATAATAAAAGGTAATAGAGAATGCGTCTATCTCAAGTCATTCTACGTGTTACATACATGTCCGCATGAGCTTAACATACCCTGCAACACAAGTGGTATATTATTATTATTTAAATAAAATTTATTATAATAATTTATATAATTTATATATAAAATATTTAAATAAAATTTATTATAATAATAATAAATTCTATCTAAAAAAGATAAAAGATTTCTTTTCATTTCCTATTCAAAGTTCATGGATAAATTTTGAGAACATAGTGACTATTTAGAGATTCCGTTTAGTATGAAAATGCGTGACAAAATGTCATATAAACCTTCAAGTACAATGGACTATTTACTTGAAGTAAATATAATTTCATTAAAGTCAATTAATCAATCGAAAGCATAGAATCCCCACACGTCTGCCCCTATATGTTAATTGCAGAAAAACTTATTTGAAACATCAGGTAAACACAAGTCGTTAATCTACCCACACCGAGCAGTGATATAAATGTCTTACTTAGTATAAAATTCTCGGAAATGTATAACAGGAAGTCTCTTACATAAAAACACTAAATATTTATCGATCGATTTGATTGAGATTTGAAGGGAAAAAAGAAGAATGTAAGCTATGAAAGGCCGACGGGGTATTGTAAATTCAATAGATGGAGAGGAGATCAAGTAATTCTGTTACTGATCCAAATCACGCAATACGTGCCCCACATATGTTTCAAAAAGTCTAACCTTAAAATAAAATTTGCTTGAAAAATTGAAGTGATTTTGAAACAACTCTTAAGCATAATAACACAAAAAGAAACACACAACACTTTGCTGCTGGGCCAGCAAACTTTTTTTTCACCTATTGTAATTTTTATTTATTTAATCTAAACTAGTAACAAATAAAAATTTTGTTTAAAGTTCGAAACACCGTTTGAAGTATCCCAGCATCGTTGGGTTGATCCAGTGCTTAGTATTGAATAACGTGAATTTTTTTCCACTTCTGCAGAGTCCAATGCTTTGCTTCGAAAAGTATTTCTCCCGTTG
The DNA here is from genome assembly GCA_000688735.1 of Glossina austeni. NCBI lineage: Eukaryota > Metazoa > Arthropoda > Insecta > Diptera > Glossinidae > Glossina > Glossina austeni. The sequence continues at coordinate 925,825 of KK502467.1, read as the reverse complement.
ATATCTCCCTTAATTTTCGCAATATATAAACGTTGTGAGCTGGAAATAATTGAAATTTAACGTAACGTTAACCGCAAGATGCCAAAGGTTTTCTATCAACGATATAAATATTGCATTAAACTGGAAAACAGACCAATTTTCCGAAAGAGACTTTTCGAAAGGATTAAGGTGGAGAAAGAATGAATGAACTTCAGCTTTTTCGATATTTTCGATAAGGTGAAGAGAGGCTAAAGAAGGATCAAAAGACAGTTTTGATTTTTGGCGTAAAAAAATGGCATTGTAGTGAGCCCTGTTCATGTCAAGCAGATCACACAGCCGAAAAATCGCTTATGCGAACGCTTGAATTACAATTTCATAAAGTCTTGAAAATATTCCATGCATTGCTATATTTATAAACTAAAAAAAAAACTTCAACTAAAGCAGTTAGGTTTTCTTATTTTCCGCAAATTCTAGACCACAAGCTTCGACCCCTTTAGGATTTGTTTGATTTTGTAGCAATTTGTTGGTGCAGTCTCATCCACTTTCTAAGTTGTGCTGAAGAGACATAAGTTAAAGCCAAATTAAGTCATTTAGTTCGACTTATTTCAATGAGAGTTCTAGTGATAAATGGACAGATGGACAGACTTGGAATAGCCATGTTGTCATTTCTTGTTTAATGTTTTTTAGTTTTAAGAGCTGTGACAATGGACAATGAATTAATGGACAGAAACGCGGATGGACGGATGGACATGGTTGAAGCGGAAAGCAATTTTCACGAATTTCAGCCTTTTTATCTGAAAGCTTCCAGCTTTCAAAATTACTATAAATTTACAATAAACGGACCTAAGAGACGGAAGAACTGGGCGAAGTCGAGAGCTCACATTTTCAGAAACTTTCAGAATCTTATCATTGCGTGCTCCTGTACTTTGCTTTTGAATATAAAACTCATATAATTTTGCCGATAGATTGTCGCAAATAGTAAGCTGTTGTTCTCTCTGGACATTTAAGTAATCAACGAAGTCTGATAAAATATTATTTATATTTTGCATAATTAAAGAAAAACACTTAAAACACAATGGCACTGCTTAACACTTTAACAGGAATGCTTTAAAAGATTTTTTGCACTTTAATCATAGGTTGTACCTTCTTCGGGCAGCTAACAATATTTGTAATCCATTATAACGTTTAGCAGAAGACTTTAAGAAGCTGATGGACGCAATCAACGTTACTCTATGTTTTACTTTCAAAACAAAACGATGAGCTTAATGGCTCTACGACTCCGGACGTGATCAACACAAAACACTGAATGATGCAACGCGATATGACAACTTCTATTTATAGTTAAGGCACATTGAGTCACAAAGAATCTTAATTCATGTCAATGGTCTTAAAAAGAAAATAAAAATTAAAAAAATAAAAAAAAAAAGAATTCGATCCAATTTTTTCGTTTTTTTTTTTTTTTTTTTAAAATTTTTTTTGAAAGGGATAGTGGTTGATCATTTTAGAACAA
>KK502467.1:894244-924236 GCA_000688735.1 Glossina austeni | reverse complement strand
TTCAAAACAAAACTATGAGCTTAATGGCTCTACGACTCCGGACGTGATCAACACAAAACACTGAATGATGCAACGCGATATGACAACTTCTATTTATAGTTAAGGCACATTGAGTCACAAAGAATCTTAATTCATGTCAATGGTCTTAAAAAGAAAAAAAAAAAAAAAAAAAAAAAAAAAAAAAAAATTCGATCCAATTTTTTCGTTTTTTTTTTTTTTTTTGTAAAATTTTTATTGAAAGGGATAGTGGTTGATCATTTTAGAACAAGTTTAAGTATTTTTTTTCTTTTTTGCTTTTTCTTACATTTTTCTCTAAAGTACTAAAGCAGGGGTTGTGCTTATGCGTCTTTGCGAATCTTTTGTTTGGGTTCTTAAGTTTGAGAAAAAAAAAAAAAAAAGAGAAGAAACGATTGTTTTTTCTTTTTTTTTTTGTTTTCGTTTTATAAAATCGTGGATGCGTTAGGGAGTGTCACTGATTTTATGCAATGGTATGCTTGGGATGCACTCAAAGAGGTCAGCGATTTTAACTTGCTTGGTCAAGCGCAAAAGATCCCGCAGTAAACAGCTGACAGTAAAGATTTTAACATCTCATCGCATCACCAGCCACCAGGTGCATCTTGGTGGTATATATATATATATATATATATATATGTAAGTAATATAATCTTATTAAAGGTATCAATAGAATAACAGACTATTTTATTAAATATATGTAATTTTTGTAAACATTACGACCTTGAAAACACTTGTTGTCCATTGGCTGAGAACAGTCAGCATAATAAAGCAAAACCAGAACAGAACAGAGCCGAGCAGAAGAGTCAAGCAGAAGGATGTAAACATAAATTACAAACAAAGCAGCTGCCATTATTGTGTTGTAAATATGCCTTTAGACTTGAACATTGTAATGCAATACAAAGTAAGCGTTTAGTAATACAAAACGATTACACACAAAAATTAAATGAAGAGTAAAAGAATAAATAAATGCAACAACTTTTTATTCTCCAGACATAACAACAACAAAGAATCTAAGGAAGTGAAATATCGGTCATTGATCTCTTCTCTTTTTATGCGTGGAAACTTGCTTATATGTATATGTCCTTTGAATAATACTTTTTTCCTTATGCAAAACGTTCTCCCCATTGTTTTGCACCGTTGTCAGAGAACTTTATCAGATGAAGAAGCAGCAATTCGGGTTCGTTCGCGTTTCTTTCTTTTATCTTTTTTTTTTATCTGTGGCAAATTACACACATCACACGCATAATGCGATCTAATAAAGATTGAAAAATTAAATTCGCAGCCATCATCATCACTATCAGCACCAAAAAGTCTTGCATTTTTTATTTTTGTCTTCTTTTCATTTTTTTTTTTGTTTTCGCTTTTTTGTATTTAAAAACTCTTTTTTTCTTGCCGCTGCAAGGAAAGGAGAATCATGAAAGGCGACGCTAAGTGAGTCTATGAACTTTTAGCGTTAGTGTGTTTGTGCGCGATTTCAATGCAAAAAAAATATTTGCTCAGAAGATATTTCATTGTATGGTTAGATACCATTTGACCAAAGAATGCTCGCATACAAAAGATTCTATTGTATTATTAATCAACACACAAATACACAGACATTCGTACGAATAAAAATGCAAGAAATAAACATAACAAAAAAAAAAAATTAATAAATTCCTTTTGAATGCATTTAAATAAGGACATTATGAGAAATTTTACGGAGACATCAAGCAGAGAGAACAAGTATGCACGTACATGTGTGTGTGTGTGTGAGCGGGTACTTGTCTATCAAGTACAAAAGACTAAAGTCAGTCTTTGAATAAAAGCTATTAAACCTATGAGCATATATGCAAATAAAGTTTAAATAAAAGGAATCAAGTTTTTTCTTGTTGTTGTTGTTGTTGTTGTTGTTGTTTGTTTTCTTACTTTCAGGGTTTTTTGGCCACAATCGCAGTCAAATATTTATAGTATTAAAAAATTGTCGGGGAGGGTTTTTTTTTTTTTTGTATGTATAATAAAATACCTTAAAAAACACATTATCGCTAACTTTAATTAGTATATTAATTAGAAAGTCAAGTGAAACGAAATTCCCTTTTTATGCATTTCGAGACGAATATTAGTAAGTCATCATTTCAAGTTTAACGGTTCTCATATCAAGACAATGATGAAAACTGTTCTAATTCTTTCAGATAATGCAAATAATTATTTAAATCAAAATTCAAATCTACGATTGGTATCAAGGTTGCGCAGAGGTGGTCTCGCAATTAGCTTATATTTGTATTAAGATGACTCCTAGCATATTCCAAGACATTTGCATGAAGAAATGCACTGAGTTGCAGTTATTTCACAAATGCACAAAATACTCCTCTATGGGAGCTTTCGCTTGAAACTGAAATCTTTCCTACGAGAGTCAACATACCAACTATTAGTGAGTGATTAGTGAGTAATATGTGCTCGCAGCGCTTCTTGTATAATGTCCAAAGATGCTGTCCATGTGATTTCGAGTGTAATATGGTATGAAAAGGACAAATTCTCTTGTGATGAATTGAATGGCTAGATTTGAACACCGCCGTGCCGATCATCTTCTGGTGATATGCCATAAATATAGGTTAACTATGTAATGATTCCATCAGCAACTGTCAAGGCTAACAGCACAGAAAGCAACTGATGTGTTTTCTGCCCGGCTCTAGCAAAAAGTCTATGCAAGTTCCTATACAGAATGCCTTTTTCAGGACTTGATACCTACTATTACTTTCGTGTAGGAGCTTTCACTGAAATTGACATCTTTCCAACGCGAGTCAATATACAGATTATAAGATTTCCAGTGATGCTGCCCATGACATTTCGATTATAGTACGGGTTCACTTATTAAGAATTTGTTCAGAGCTAATTCCTTCTTTGTCCCTTAGTAGAACCGGCCGAGAAGAAAGTTGCGCTATCTTACTCAAACACCATTCGAACTTTAAGTCGATTTCAAAAACGAGAAAATAAGTTAAAGATGCCCTGGTGGAAAAAGGGTTGAGTGGTCAGAGTTCTTTCAACGCGCACTCCGTCCAGCCACACGTGCACCGGTTTGTCTTGGGCAACAATTGCAGTATTCCGCGAAGAAACTCATAGCTTGCATCCTATTACCGCAACAAATTTAGAGGGATTTTAAAAAATTAATCTTATGATTAAATTTTGTTTACATAAAGATAATACACAGATAGGAAAAATGAAACTTTTCAACGTACGTGCATTGTTGCAGTAATGCTTCTAATCTATATGGTCCACTATATGCTTAATAAGCGTAGTCATTTTGTATTTCCATAATAGAGTGTAGACATATGCACATATAGGGTCGAGACTAAGTTGATTTTAATGCATTCTTTACCTCAAAACCAAAGCGTAAACATATGTACAGACATAAAAACACATATAAATAAATATATACCGCATACATAAAAATTATATTATATTTAAGACATATATTAGAATATACTTAAGACATCTATATATTATACATATTTTTTTATAAATACATGTTTACATCTTTATGTACATATATAAACGTTGCAAAATTCGTGAGACGAATTTCAAATTTATGAAAAATTTATTATTTTGTTGGGTTATGCAACAATTCCATGTTTAATTTTCATAAATTTTTTGTTGTTAATTCTTTATTAATTAATTACTATTTTAATTCTTGGCCAATCAAAACCTCTTATCATATAATTATCTGCAAATTATTCATTTTGTAGTATTAAGACAATTTATTATAAGCTGTTTAGAAAGTTTGTTTCTTAAGTCTTTTGTTTTTTTTTTTTTGACGATCTATTTATCACACATTGCTTACTAAAGAAACATTGAATTATTGATTGAAACTATTGATTGAAACATTGATTGATTGAATTAATTGAAATAATACTGTATCCCAAATGGGATCGGCAATGCGGGTGAATTATAGTCAAAAAAAAATTGGAAAAGTTAAAGTAATTCAGACAATTCTTGGATATCTAACGCGTCAATGAAATTGCCACGAAATAATAACAGGAAACCTAATCAAACGTTGTTGGTAGCCCATCACGATCTTCTTAGGTAAATATCATTAGAGTCCATTTCAAATTTTTCAATTCAATTTTTCAATCAAGTTGTTTTATTTCTGTCTTTTAGTTGTTGGTAATGGACTGGTTGATAATGAAGAGTCAATGAAGCGCGCCCTCTACTATTATTCACTTTAAATGTGCTTGCATTTAATGCAAAGTCTCAGATTTCCAATTTGACTTCATTAAGAGATGTTTGTAATGAGAAGAGAATTAGTGAAGACGGACGAATCAATGGTGACTTGTAATCGATGAAAATAAAGGATCAGTAGAATCTTAAGGATCTTGAATCTTCTTTTCGATATTTATTTTCTTTTTGAACCTCTTTAACGTAGCCTCACTTACAATGCTATGGCTCGGTTTCTACATATCTGCGTAACGTTTAGCATAACGTCAATGAAGGATGAATTTAAGGATTTGTTAACAACGCTCTATTAAATGAATTTTTAAGAATTTAACTATTTTTCTTCACGCCTTCATGCTTATGGTATATATCGTTTTTTACAGCAACGGAAACACCCTCAACCAAATCAAAAAAATTTAAATAATTTTTACTATTTCATGTGCATTTATTCAAATCACGCGCGTCATACCACAAACGTTAGGACAAATTAAATAATTTTATTTAGCTTCTTCTTTTTTATGCTTCATTTTGTGTAAAATAAATAATTGTCAATAAATAAATGGAAACATTGAAACGACCTTTACGGTAGATATGTCTGCGCAAATGTGTTCGTCAATATTTTCAACTTGAAATTTATCGTTAATTCGCCTTGGATTTGCACGTATAAATATGTAAACTTACGTTATCAATGTTGATTGTTTTTTGCACATAACAACAAATTACAATTAAATCTATTAACTGACGCACAAAGTTATATACTGCGATAATGGCCTAAATATTTCGTGTTTTCCATATATTACAAATATGTGAATGAATGTAAACTTGCCGTGTACCGTCGTAAAGGTAATTAACAAATGGATCATATATCGTCAGAGATTAGATTTAAAAAAAAAAAAAAAATATGCATTCATGATGGCCAACTGAATTTATGTGGCTAAGCAATTTTGAAAACTTACATTGACGAAGGAAGATCAGATTCAATTCTAAATGTGTCCTGGATCAAAAATATGATCCTCTCCACAAGTTGAATTAGAATCGTAAAGATATCGCGTATGCGAAAGAACAAAATGCGCATTTACAGATGCTTAGGATGCTTAGAAACGCTTATAACGTATAACTTGTACCTTTTTTGAAATACTCTTTAGAACACAAAACCACCGCTTGCCAATGTACACATTTGTATACGGCTTCTAACATGAATGGATGACACTCACTATACTATACTTCACGTCAGCTGTACTTCTTCTTCCTAACGCAAAGATTGCATAGGGTTCTAATATATCATTGACGTCATATCAATTTCCAATCAAAAAATATCCGGCTATAAGTTTGAGCAATAAGTAGCCGCCAGAAGCTCTGTGCTCACACACTTTATAAGTCTGCTCAGAAACCTGCCACGAAAATGACGAATTCTCTTGCGATGAATTCAATTTGAACGGTATCGATAATCTTAGCAATGAATCCATCAGAAATTGACAAAACCAAAAGTACCTGGCAAGACCGGTTTGTTTTCTGCCCGACTCTACAAAAGAGGCCGTACAAATTCGTAGGCAGAATGCGTTCTGGAAGCTTTGAGGCCAAATACTAATATAAAAAAGATCTATGGAATCATTACGGAAGTATGTTTTCGTTGCAAACCGACCGCTAGCTTTCATGAACTAGGCGCGCTCTTAATTAAAAAACGATTTCGTATGGTCTGCAATATTCTGCCTACCACGCATAGTGTATTTAATGTATTTTTTTTACACCAAAAATAGAGAAAGTGCAACGATACTCTCCTTTACTTCGAAATAGGTCGTCTGTTTTCCCCCTTGCCTCTTTCGGGTGTTTATTACCAACTTCCTGTGCTCCTTATCTAGTTATCTGCAAACGGCGGCATCTTGTGTCATTAGTTTTCCTTTAGTAACAGATCATGCAGCAACGAGATATAGGACAAACGCTGCATGATATGTGATACACTAAATCGGGATCTCATAAAAGCATGTGAATGGGGTCGAGTTGAAAGGGTAAACTTTAATGCCACCAAGGACCAAAGCTGTCGCCTAATGCGTAGGAAAAGTGATAAGCAATCGCTCTGTTTTGGTGTGTCAGTGTAGAAGAATCGGTAAGCTTTGATGTTCTGGGCATGAGAATACAAAATTACGTTCGTTAGACAGAAAATGTATTCCAAGTGTTGAAAGACACAGTCAAGAGCCTCAGATTTTTTAAAATGGTGCAAGATATACCCCGCCTTTATTCGGCCAAAAACAGACTGCAACTTGAATTTGAAGGCGGGAGTAAGCAAAGCTTGGAGGCTCACGACCGCGAACAGCGACGGGCTCGGGTGCTCATGGGCGACGAAAGTGTGGTCAGAAATCTCGATACCTTGAACATCGGCGTTAGGTGGGCTGTGTTGCTGTCATGTGCAGGTACATTCAGGACAAGTGTTCGAAAGTAAACGAGGTATGGCCACCAAATAAATCCTTCGACAGGACTACACGTATTTCTTAGCGTTCTTACACGCTTGTCCTGGGGTCCTGAAGTTATCTATATACCGCACGACATATTCCCCCGAGTCGTTGTTTTTAACACTACCCCCTTTCTTCACCCCACCGTTTTTATAACCCTTCCTGACCAGTTGATATTGTGCCCGCATTTATAGGGCACATAATCTGAGTGGCTGGACTTAAAAAAACAAAAAAAAAGTAATAATAATAATAACAATTTTCTTGTAAACTAAAGAACCAAACATCCGGTTTAGCCCTAGCTTTAACTTTATTGAGTTATAATGATTTGGAGACACAAAAGAGATCCATTTGACATTGAATAACGAATGCGGTAAAGATATTCCAACTTAAGTGTTTTATAAACTATGTTCAATTAATTGAATTCTTAATTCATTCCGTAACGACAACATGAAAGCGAAATCTTAAAATCGCAACACAGATATGTATTTATATATGTAGACATGTTCTCCTGAATCATAATTCTTTTTGAACCAATTTTGGTTTTTTTTGTTTTTTTTTCAAGCAAATATACCACAAATCAAAAATTGTTTTCAAATAAATTTATAAAAAAAAAAAAAAAATCAATATCCGGCAGCTTAAGTATATTAAGTAGATTTTTTTCTTACTTGCAATGAGTAGGTTAAGCAGAAGTTTTGCATATCTTATGGTACACGAATATGTACCACAGAAAGTCTACACTACACACTGCACTAAACTCAAACCAATCAAATGTATGTATGACTCAGTAGCTTTATAAGCTGATCAAGTTCAAAGATATGATTACGTCACACAAAGTGCTATAATTACATTTATAACAATTGAAAATCTTACACGTAACCGATGCTGTGCGTAGTTTTTTCTCTGAGCGGGTAAACGCGTTTATTTTACCGTATAAAAGAGTCACAACAGATCTGTATTTTATCACAATCTCTTTGGCATTTCAATTAATTAGATGCAATAACGCTTCATTACCGAAAGCAACAGAAAAATGGATTTAAAGGTAAATAAAAAAAATCACAAAAATTATTTTAATATTCTTCTTATTATCCTGGAGTACAATTTTACGTTTTCAGTTAATCATCATTTCTACTTTGCTTGTCGCCACCAATGCCGGTTTAATACCAACTGATCACATTTACCATAATCCTGTATCTGTAGCGACTCATCACGTGTTGAGTAAGACTTCAGATGAATACGATTCACATCCTCAGTATAAATACTCTTACGATGTGCAAGATTCCGTTTCGGGTGATTCGAAAAGTCAAGTTGAAGAGCGCGACGGGGACGTTGTGCGCGGAGAATATTCACTAGTCGATTCAGATGGTTTCAAACGAACCGTACAATACACAGCCGATTCGGTTAATGGTTTCAATGCTATTGTGAATCGTGAACCATTGGGCAAAATTGCTGCTTCTCCAGGCTTAATCAAGACAGTTGCTCCTGCCATCTCGCCTGCTACTATTGTCAAAACTGTAGCAGCTCCTGTTGCTCATTATAGTTCAGCACCGGTTTATCACACCGCTCCAGCTGTATACCACACGGCTCCCTCGTCGGTTGTGAAAACTCTCACACCAAACACTCATTACGCAACACAAAATGTTCACTATACAGCTCCTGCTCTTTACAAAACCTTTACACCAATTAGTCATGGTTCTGCTCCTGCTGTTCTTCCTCCTGCCTACACCACCTACACCGCTCCAGCTACTTACATTGCCCATCACTAAATAGAATTTTGCATCTACGGATTCCTCGTTTATGTAACTACTGACTACTATTTTGTTATTAACACACATGACCGATTATTGAAATAAATTAATTAGTACCTAAACTAAATGAGTTGCCATCCAATTCCAAAAGTCTTAGACTAACCTTAACATTTGAAAAGGAATTATTGATCATTTAAGGAATAAGCATCCTGTGCTTCTGTCTGTCTTAGTATTGAAGTCACTCATACTTCGTATTTTGGTAACACTAAGTTACGGGTCTTTTGAAGCTTTCATTGAAAAGTTTAATGTTCTTGACCTTGACTAGAACTTTTGGTCATTTGAGGGGGACGTGTGCTGTTTGGAGTAGCTTGGCTTGAAACTTATGCCTTAACAAAAAAAAAAAAGCAGGGATTAACTTGAAAAAATTTTCGTGCGATGAATAAATGTTTCGCGATTTTCGACCTGAATTATCGCGACAAGTGTGCACAGATCAACTTGCCTCCACGTTTTAGCAATAGAGCTGCATTATCGATCGCAGGAGGATAACTAATGTATTTGAATATGCGTTCACCAACATTGGGATTTTGTAGCGTATTTCTCTGATTTTTTTTTTTCGTCTTAATTTTAAAAATCATTGTATGAATAACTGTAGGTTGGTGGGGGCCGCAGCCTACTAAAGCATTTCTGGTTGTTTTTATTGAAAAGGATTTTGATGCTTACAAAACATGATACGCTTACTGCTGTGTGTTTTTAGGAAATCATGCTTTCTTTAGCCTCGCAAAGTTTTTAATAAATAGCGATCAACATAAACAGGTGATGGTTAAGGTAAGATCCCATCTAAATTTTCATTATTTATTTTGATGCAAAAAAGATGATCAATGATTCGCGATCACTATATGAAGTTCTGTTCTGAAGATGACTATTTATTATTAAAATTAAACTACAGGAGATAAATCATTTCAAAATTATTTCAAATCGCAAAAATTCTTCGCAGTATGGTTCGCCATATAACTGGCCCTTTGATACAGAGCGAATTAAGAAAAATTCCAGTTATTTCAATATTTATTTACGCATAAAGCCAAAATAAAATATCTTGAATCTTACCATCATTACACTCACTATACTGTTTTTGAATATTAATTAAAAAAAAAAAAAAAAAAATGTACGACAAACATTGAATAAATAATAAGGTGAACTATCAATGATACCTCACCTCAATCACCTATAAATTGAGACCATTGCAAGTTAAGAAATACATTCAAAGTTTTGATAACGAAGTGTGAAGAACAAAATCGAATACATCAAGAATGGTTTGCAAGGTGGGTTGAAAACGTAATCAGAATAAAAGGATAAGAGAATGAAATGTGATTAATAAAAACTTAAAAAAAATAATAAACCGTATAATTAAATGATGATAACAACGCAATGAACAATTGCGTAATTGAATAATTGAATAATTAAAGAATTAAACAATTAACTACAATTATGAAAGAAGTGCAACGCAACTTATTAAAGAATTAAAAAAATATCATTACATTAAAGCGAAGTTACGCTCCATGTGGCACAAAAGCATCTTTGCCTTAAATTCGAAAATTTCCAAAAGATTATAAAAACTTGAAACTTTTACTTAACCAAAATTAATTTAATTATCGTAATTCTTAAACAAGCAAAGTATTGTCTCATTATATATATAATTTTTTTTTTCTTGTGCAGTTCGTGTTAACTCTTACTTTGATCGCTGCTGCCAATGCAGTCGCAGTAGTGCCGGCAGCGCCAGTTTTAGCCAAGAATGTAGAACTTGAGGAATACGATCCACATCCTCAGTATAAATATGGTTATGATGTACAAGATACCTTGTCGGGAGATGCGAAAGGTCATGTGGAAGAGCGAGACGGTGATTTGGTTCGCGGCGAATATTCGTTGATCGATGCTGACGGCTTTAAGCGTACTGTGACTTATACCGCTGATGACATTAACGGTTTCAATGCTGTTGTACGCCGTGAACCGCTTGCAGTAGCTGCTCCCGTAGTTGCCGCTGCCCCAATAATTAAAGCTGCTCCTCTCGTCGCTGCCGCCCCAGCCGTGAGAGCAGCCCCTCTGGTCGCTGCCGCTCCTGCTGTAAGAGCAGCTCCTCTAATCGCAGCCGCTCCTGCCGTAAGAGCAGCTCCTTTTGTCGCTGCTGCTCCTGCGGTAAGAGCAGCTCCTCTAGTCGCTACCGGTCCTGCCGTGAGACCAGCCCCTCTGGTCGCTGCCGCTCCTGCTGTAAGAGCAGCCCCTCTGGTCGCTGCCGCTCCTGCTGTAAGAGCAGCCCCTCTGGTCGCTGCCGCTCCTGCTGTAAGGGCAGCTCCATTATTTGCACCAGCTCCTCTTGTGAAGACATCTGCACCTCTTATAGCTCCTGCCCCAATAGTTAAATCTGCTCCCCTTCTAGCTGCTCCTGTCAATTATTTTGCTCCAACATTTGCTGTTAGACATTTCTAATAAGTAGACCTTATTATGTTCTCGTCAACTGCTGTGGAATATTTTTTTGTTGTTTTGCTATAAATTGTTAATTAAATGTGATAATAAAAGTTTTTAACCAGACATTTGACTTGTTTTAGTGACTTAAGTAAAAGTTCACACCAAACAGTAACCAAACCTACATGTCCTGATCGTATCTGATTTACTTTAATAATTGCAATTACTTTGAAAAAGAGTAAAAGAATTTGTGTATGGAAATAGTTGCCCCGCGAATATTCGGAAGCATTAAAAGTATTGAGCCCAACTATTACTCCTCTGTGTTAATAAATGTGAATAAGACTCGAAAGGATAACATCAGCACAGGCGGCCCTCGCTGAACGCCGTTAATTTGTGCCGTGCTGTATATCGAAACCGTGTTACACGAAATCTTTTTACTCTTTATTTCTACTAAACCTTCACATAGTTAAGTTAAACTTATATATGATGTAAGTCCAAATGTGTAGCGAGGTATCCTTTTAGTAGTGTAGGTGCACATCTTCCGCATAAATGTGCACCTTGTTGTGGGCTACACATCTTGGTAGAACGTTCGCGGAAAGCTTACTAATTATGAGAATTTTACAAGACAATAACGTAGTCGGAGACAAACGCACACGAGGAGTTGAACAAGCAAAATACAATCAAATAATCAGTAAAAAAATTCTTCTTTCGGCAACGACTATAGAAATGTAAAAATTCGATGTAAGGAGAGGAGGAGCAGATCCGATAAACAAACCAGTTAAGATATTAGCTTCGCTTTTCATTTGTTTGTATGGAAGCGACCATATAATCAGCTTTTAAATTTCCTGCATGTTTTGTACGTCATCTCTTTGACAATTGAGTTGTGCGTTAATGAATTTATTTGTACTTCAAGTTGTTAATCCTCATAATGACCTATAATTATACCTCGTATTACGCACTTTTGAAAGGTAACATAATATTTTTATAAGATTTTTGTCCCTTACCTTTTTACACATAAAACAAAAACTACATCAAGTTTTGGACGAATATTTTTATGCCTATCATTTTCATTTTTGTTGGTTGAGTACAGTGGGGAAAAAGTAAGTTCGAAGAGTAACTTGGGGTAGTGTTATGTGTACATAATTAACGATGAATGTCTATTTGGGCATAATGAGAACAGATGCGAGGCAATCCTAGCAATGAATAGTTCTTTGCAAGATTCCCGGTCGCCTTTAAATTTGAAAACGATTAACTGCTTTGGAAGTTTTGCAAACTAGTGTCGGCAGTGTTTATAAAGTTTAGTTATATTTTACTTTAATTTATTTTTAATTTTTAATTTTTTTAATTTTTAATTTTTTAATTTTTATGATAGATTTTTTTACAGTGTGTTGAGTTTTTGTCTTTTCGCCGAGACCATGAATCAACTTAGCTTTGCCCGCTTGCTAATCCCTTTGGCTATCAGTATTTCTTCTTAACTTTCTGACGGAAATTTCATTGACTTGGGAGCTAAGCGCGAATGGAAAATGTAGGCAAAGATTAAGTTTTCAGTTACGTGATAAATTCCTCTCTTTTTGGTTTGTTGCAACAAATGAAATTTGGAAATGTGGACGTCCCGTCAACAATCACTTCCACAATAAGAAAAAACCTCTAGAATTTTTATGAATCTTAAATTTGGAGAAAACGTTTACAAAAATCACTCAGTATTTTCGAGCAAGAATGAATGCAATCAGTCACAAGACGCTGTCAAATTAAGCAGAGTCCGCACAAACCGTTAACAAAAAACTTTGCAAATTTAATGTATAGGCTCGAGCTGTTAGGAACCAAAGATGCGGCAAAAAACACAATGATATTTTCACAGAAAATTGTATGTCCGTCTGTCCCCGATCAAAAAATGTCACGTAGACTAGTGAAACACACTACATATCTTCGTTGATGGATCAAATTTGCGATGTCCACGATTCGCGAATATTGAAAAAAAAAATCGTAGTTTGCAAGTAAGAGAAAATATGGATTTGAAAGGTGATGTAACCATAAACAAGAAGATTGCGAAAACTATCTAAACTTCAGTAAAAGCAGCAGCACCATCACTATATACAAACAAAATTGTCGCGACTTACAAGAGATATTGACGTACAATGTTCCCAGCATTGGCTTAATTGTTTTATCTAAAAGGTTTTATATTTTCCTGTACCTAGACTTTGAAAGTTTTTCTTGTCAAATGAATGTAATTTTTTTTGTTATATTTTTAAACATCTGCACTAGGTGACCAATTTACGTACGTTATGCTGAGCTTCGCCGAAAATGAAGTCGTCAAATAATTTTAAAAAAAATATTGCACTAAGGAGGGCGCAGGTATTTTTTTAAATATACGCTCCACTCTACCACCAAAATTATTTGAAAGAGTTTATGTGGAACTAATTTCAAATTTTTTCTAGCTCATAAGTGAGTAGAAGGTCGAATGACACACGTTTCAAGGCGCGGAATGTATTTTGATTCCTCGCAGTAAAATGTAATGAGCTTTATGTTGATTGGATTCCAAGACTATAGAACGCTTTTTCTTGTTGTTGTTATTGTCAAATACTTCAATTCATAGTTTAATTGCAGCATCACCGAAATTTTTCAGGAATCGTATCAGTATGTCATTAGTACGTCATTAGTACGTCAAAAATTATTGTGAAACTAGTGAACATATGCACCTTAAATATAAAAATTCATATATCAAATGTTTTGTACCCTGTATATAAATGTGTAAGCGCTCTTGAGTAAAACAAAATTATTGTCGACTTTTATTAGAAAAAATATCATGTTTAACATAATTAGCAGAGAATACAGCCAGTAGATGGTTTCGGGCATTTAACTAATAATTTAGTTAATAGCAAATTAGTCGTGACACATGAAGCATATCATTGGCTTTTTTCTTACGCACTTTCTCGTAATACGAGAGAACAACAGGTAGTAAACATCGAAATGTATGTATGTACATACTATGGTTTAAGTTGAACCTCTTCTTTTTTAATGCGAAAACAAAACGCAATAAAAGAAAAAAAAAAACAAATGAATTAAATTAACGCTAAATGAGCACACACAGCATGAAATTGATACTTGCGCCAGGTTCAGCTACAGGAATAACATTTCATGTATACATGTGTTGAAATTGCGTGGCATTCAAAAACAATTTAAAGATTAAAGGTCTCGCATGCAAAAATACAAAACGAAAGCAACGAGTTTAAACAAATAAAGCAGCAATTCTACTACTACTACTACCAAATTTTAGTGATCAAAAATTCTCATATTAAGGGTTTATTCGTTTCAAAGGTAAATCTACGACTTTGGAAACATATTTAAGGCGGTCTGTCAAAGCTTGTTTTGGGGCAAGTAAATCTCAGTTGATTTCTAACAGAAATGGTCAGCAAAAGTTTTAAGGCAAGCTTACTAAGGGCTTATATTTATATAAATGGATCCGAATTTATCTAAATTACGCTTCGTTTTCCTTTGTTCGTTTGCTTAGAAGTGTGTTCCCCTACGAAATCTTCTTCTAACATTTTTGTAAATTGCTTTGTGGCCAGGGTTAATATATTTTTATACCAAATGTTAGTAGCTTCCGTTAACCTTAGTATTTTTACGAAATGTAAATGATATTTTCGGACAAAAAACCTTTTTGAAAAAATTATTTTAATAAAAAACTAAAAGCAGAGAATCTTTTTTCATAAGCTATTTATAGGGTATTAACATGTCGACCTTAATCAACTGCAAAGTTTACACTTGTTTGCCTAAAAAATGATTTAAGATAAAAACCATATAAAGGGTCAAGTGAGTGTTTCCCTTCGCTTTGTTTTCTTTTCTTTTTTTTTATTTAATTTTTTTTTTTTTCTTATTCTTCTTCAACCTATTTACAGTCTTTTAAAATTTAATGTTTCTGTCGCCTTAATTTATCATTGCGAAATAATAACAATATATACATACATCATGTAAGTAAAGCCTCCAGAGTTTCTATATTGAAGGTTTGCAAACCAACATTTGAAGGCAGAGAAATGATTGAACAGACTACATACCTTTACAGCTGCATTGCTGGAATTTACGTTGCTTTCGGTCGTGCCCATGTCGAATTAAACGCGCCTGAAAAAAGAAAAAAAAAAGAAAACAGTTAAATTATCTTAAATTTTTTTTTATTTTTTCGACAAACTGAGTGTTAAGGTCAAAGTCAGGTTTTATTATTTACTGGTAAATAACAGTTTTTGAACGTGAATTTTTGTTTCTTTTTTTTGAAAAATCATTCAAAAGCCAAATTAACTCGAAAAACAAAATTATGGATCATTATATCGAAAAGATGCAACAATTTCAAGTGTAAATATTCGATAAATTTCGTTATGCATATAAATGCGTATAAAGTTTATCGAGTTAATCAATATGAAAACTACTGTTTAATGGTATGTGTACTTTCGAACAATCAGAATATATTAAATTAAGTCAGCCTTTCTATAATCATCACATACTTATATTACTTATCTTCATTTCATATTCTGAGATCATTTACACTTAGGCATAATTACACGACTGTCTACGCTGGCAGTAAATAATCAAAAGGTGTTTGTAAAGAACTTAAAAGAAAATTCTAAAAAAAGCTTGTTATGAATTCATCGCGTACCTTAAAATATCCAAGCTATGATACGTAAGTGAAGTATCAAAGTGACTGGTAGCAAGACAACGATAGTACTGGATTTAATTACATTTTATCAATATATACTTGATTTTAGTATAGTCACCGAACTGGATAAAGGGGGCTTCCAGCACGTGCCCCATTAATAAGCGATCATAAGATTAAAAAACATTTGGATACTTCATCATATCGCTTGATTAGGTAATGAGCAAACTGATCGCCGGCGAAGTTTGTTCCTTCTGCACCTCTTACTACTGGTGATATCGTGGAGAAAGTGAACCTTCAAACTTTTCAATTATTACAAGCATCGCAGTCGGAACAACTTACTGCATGAACATCCCAAAAGCGGTTACGGACTGCAATATCACTTTAACACATTACTTTACCAAAGCTACTAGACTCAACATCTAATTTGTCTGCATTATTAGATCTGAGCATTTTTCCTTTCAGGTTAAGCATATTTACCATTAGTTTCAAAAAATTACTATAATAATAATAACAATAACGAAACCTAGTTAGTAATTACAGGTATTATTGGCAGTGATTGAGGGATAAAGTGTTACAGCGTAGGCAGCGCATTAGCAGCAGGTCTATACTTGAGACAGACCATAGCTTAAGCTAAGCCGAAGAATGCCAAGCTGAAGCATGCCTTTACTTAAGACATTTAATTACCTTTAACTTCCAAGCCATAACGAATGATAGTAAAAACAAATTAAGTCAAGAAGTTTGAGAGGCTCGAGTTTAGGCAGAAGCATTTAGATATATCAACAGAGCTTGCTTTTATAAAAGTCCAATGCTTGGTCAAATGTAATTGCAATCGTTCCGCTATGGAATAGATCGAATGGGAAATGTCGGACTTAGAAAACCATTAATAGCAACTGTATAGACCATATACCAGATCAAGAAACATTTAACAAAAAAAGTTGTACGCTTCCCCAACACACTTTGACGGGAAAATTACACTAAATGGTTCTATTCGTTAATAAGCGCTTATTTTTTGTTAGGAAAAATTCTAGTTACCTACGAAACCAAAATGTAGTGGAAATAAATAAAATACATATTAAAATAGGTTTTGCTCAAATGAAGCGCTGCAAAAATGATCCGATCCAAAAGCTTTCGTTTTTGGGGTCAAAGCATGTCACTAAACTACTAAATTTCGTGAAAATATGGCAAAAGTTACCACCTGCAGGGCTGGGTATAAAGGGATAGGCAAACGCCAGGGTATTGAAGTGCTCGGAAAGTGATTTCAATTTTTTTTTTGATCAAAATGAAAGACGATTTTTTTATAATGGATATAACATATGGACAAATATTTATTAGTCTTAACCTGACTTTCTAGAACGTAGTACTGGTCTTCCCTCAATACATTTGTTGCTTTATATACATTTAATAAAATTTTTTTTTGCTTAAATACCATTTTTTCTTTATCGATACTAACAAAATAAAATATGCCGCATTTTTCTTCTTTCGACACACACACACACAGCACAAGCCTTGTTATATTAGGTATTACAATGTATTGGCTACCAAAAAGTGCAATAAACCCACTGTTGGGAAACAACACGAGATGACTTTTCGAGCAACCTAATAGTATCGCTACCAATTACGCAACAGAAACCGTGTATTGCGAACCCCGTAAAATACTGAGCTTTCCTAATTTCCAATCAGTAATAAGCTGCCCTGATGTCTGTCCATTTATTTACAGTTTGATATCTTTACATATACACGCTTCATATATATATAACCGATTATATATGTATGTATATATATATATATATATATATATATATATATCTTGTTATTTTGAACAGTAGATACACAATATAACAATAAGGTGAAAGATTCGATAAAATATCTACAAAAGCTACAAGAAATTATTTCATAACATGTATGGATATGTGAGCAACAACAATAATCAACTTTGTAGGTCTTTTGCGTCCGCATGTATGCCTTCACATAGTTTAATAATGTTGTTCCACTCAAAACAAATGACGGACTGTCCAATTAACCGACTGACATTCATTCTTTTCCTTTCTTTTTATGCCTACCATCGCACGTAGAGAGGGATTACGCGTTTTGTTAGTCAACTTATTTTATCGTATCGTTCAAGCATATAAGCAACGTGTTAATTTTATATGATCGATGTCAACGCTCTTCAATTCAGATTGTCTTAATAGTTAGCGAGTAAAGTAAATGATTTAACAAACTTTACAATCAAAGCCTTGTGTACACAATATTGTAGATTTATAAACAAAAAAAAAAAGAAAAAAAAAAAGAAAATAAATTATATTAAACGTTAGGCATCCAAAAGCCACCATGAAACGATTATAAATTTCTTTCTACTGATTTAATTTCAATTACATTTTCGTAATAGTGGTTTAAAGTTTTTGGCGGAATGCCAATGAATACCGCAAGAAATCATTTTATGCGTATTCGTAAGCCGTTGCTTTGTTGACATAACGAAAACTTTAAAGGTAATCAGTGAATTTATTGTTTTTATTATTTTTCTCGGTCTGTTAATAATTTCATTTTTCATTTGACCTTGATTTTATTTCAATTATATACGATAATGACTTTTATTTTCTTACTAAGCTGAGATTTATTTTCGATGCCTACATATATCAATAGTAATGAGAAATGACTTATGATGTTGTGTTGTGTGTGTGTGTGCGTGTGTGTGTGTGTGTGTAAAGAATTCTATGAAATATATTTTACACACCTATGCGCAGACAAGAATGAAATCGAGTGTTGCAAGCGCAGACACATTCTTATAAGATGAGCAATTAGAATATCGTAAACTCATCTGTCTGTAAGAAATAATTTGCATTTTTTTGCAATCATCGAAGATGAGCTTGACAATGTAAAGCGAAACAAAAAGAAAAACAAATTTTAAAGATTTATCATCAAACATAAACAAGACGCTTTTTGGCAACCTTTGGTGTCAGCTGGGGGGGGGACTATTTCGATCCCTTCGATTTTTGTCGTAAAAATGAAGGCGCTTTTTGGCAACCTTTGGTGCCAGCTGGGGGGGGGACTATTTCGATCCCTTCGATTTTTGTCGTAAAAATGAAGGCGCTTTTTGGCAACCTTTGGTGCCAGCTGGGGGGGACTATTTCGATTCCTTCGATTTTTGTCGTAAAAATGAAGGCGCGAAGTTGAAATTTAAATCAAACGTTTCTTGAGCGCTTAAGAATTTAATGGTAAAAATTATTTGTAATCTGCCTACATACACGCCCATCATAAGTAAGAAAGCACAACACAACCAGGAAAAAGAAAACGATATTTTTTCCATGTCTTCGTCTATGAAAAACCTGTCACCTAAATCTTTGTCAAATCTGCTTGCATGTTGTTTTGCTAATGCGCCCACAATTGACGAGAAAATTTTAGTAACAATTTATTTGAAATTGGGTGGAAAAATGGTAAAGTGTGTTAAAACAAATTGGAAATAATTTGGAATTAAAATTTCATAGCAAATTATGGGCATTATTAATAAATCGATTGGGACTGTCTTCGGACTGAACATGAAGGTGATCTTGACGATCATTTGAGTCACAGGTTTTCAAAGCTATTTTCAGTATCGATTGGAAGTTGTAGACAAAGATATGAAAAAGATGTGTACCTTCTTCCGAGGCTGTTTCAGTTTCTTCCATATCAAGGGAGTGCCCATAAAGAGATGACGTAAATGCTGATGTAAATGTGTGTGTCATCGGCATCTCGATAACTGGACCACGTAGGAAAAAATTAATTATAGATATTTTAGAGGTTATTTCATGAAAATAAAAAAAATTTTGCAACATTACATGCTTACAAGTTTGTGATTTATACGAGGCTCTCTATATGTTATAAGCATTCCCGAAATTTCAAAAATTAAAGCAGTAAGCTGAAGCAACACATGAACAACTAATAAAGAAAAATCAGGGACCTCCGTCATTTGCCGCTCCTTGATGATCCTAACAAGATTATGCGGACAATTAAAACAAATTTCCGATTTTTTAAAGTTTTTTCCACTTTCAACCATCATCTCTAGGCATAGAAAAACTCTTGATGTCAAAGATTTTGCAATTTGAAGAGGCTCGCCGTAGGGCAGACCGACCGCCACACATAATCGGATTGACATAACTAAGCGAATTTATTGTTTCATAGTGGTAGGCAGTGACCAACCACTCATAGGATGCCCCCTGTAAGCATCTGGTCGTAGTGGTTGCTAAGAAGAATTATTTGCAAGGACGGACGAACCCCATAGTGCAAGAGCAGGAACTTATTCGAATTAAAAACAATATTTTCCAACATAAATATTTATTTTAAGCTAACAATAATCGTTAATCGTTACTTTTCTAATACGCATAGGAGATGAGTGGAGAAGCAAAAGTAGTTTTCACAAACGCCGGACTTGCTATTACTGGAGCAGCAGTTTTTACGACTGGCACGGCAGGAGCAACAGCAACTGGTGCATGGTGAGCAACGGCAACTGGTGCATGGTGAGCAACCGCAACTGGTGCATGGTGAGCAACGGCAACTGGTGCATGATGAGCAACAGCAACTGGTGCAGCAGGTATGGCGGCAACGAGCGGTTCGCGACGAACAACAGCATTAAAACCATTTACAGGATCGGCAGTATAATCAACAATACGTCTGTAGCCATCAGCATCATTTAAGGAATACTGACCTCGTACTAAGTGACCATCACGAGCTTCTACAACAGTTTTCGAGTCGCCAGAAAGTGCATCCTTGACATCATAGCCGTATGTATATTGAGGATGAGGATCGTATTCTTCAAGTTTTCCAACCGCCACAACAGGCGCAGGATGAATGACGCCAGCATTAACAAAAGCAAAGCTAATAATAGCTAAAAACACGGTGAACTAAAATGGATTAGAGCGCGGAAAGCAAAAAAAAAAAAAAAAAGATTTTTCTGTTAGAACATAACGTTGTTATTGAAAATAAAAATTATCCTTACTTTGAAAATCATTTTTATTAACGAAAATGTAAAGTCTTCGAACTCTTCGTTGCTCTATATAACAAAAATGGTTATAAACTATAATATCGAGTTGACCAAACGTGTCTTTTTATATCAAAAAAGACAAGAGATTTTTCAAAAAGCCAACAAATAAAAAACCGACAAATATTTTAATATAAGTTCGTGTCTTTTTCCATAGGTTTACAAACAAAAATTCAAGGCAACACAAACGTAAATTGAATTTTAACTCAACGGACATAGGGTAAGTACAATAACACATTCACTTATACTGCATGATCGCTTGCTTAATATAACGTACGCACTATTTATCCGCTTACGTGCAAACTGCATACGTCTTGTACGTATAGATATGTGATTAGATTGTCTCAAAAGTATTTAGCCTTAAGAGGTCGAAATTTAGTTTAATTTAGAAAACAAAAACAACTAAAAGGGGCCATGGGGGCCATTATTAACTACGCTACATCACCCTACACTTATTCATATTACAAGTTTTCAATATAAGGTGTTATAGGGGAACAAATAATAAAAGTCGACAAAAGGAATGCGATCCAAACCATTTTCGATAGCGTGCGTCCTTGGACCAAAGCATGTCAGTGTAGCAAAGTTGTTCAATACATATTAAGGTTAATAGAATCACTTCCTGGATCCATCAGCATAATCTATCTCAAGTCCTTCTGGGTGTTACATGCATAGGCACAAATTTGATAAACCCTTGCACTACAACTGATGTAGGGCGACAAGAAAGCATTTTGAAATTCGAAATTTCCACAAGAAATGTGTCTGAATAGTCACTATTTTGCATACGAAATTTTTATAACGATCTGCACTTCGACGCTCATTGAAATCAAATTGAAAAAAGTGAAGAAGCCCTACTGAAAGGTTAACCCTCTCTATGTCTCTACCTCTCTACCTATTTAAAATTGTTATTCCTTTCGCTAGCAGAACATCTAAAAGCTGATTTTCCGCTCCTCTGATGACTTTTGACCTTTGACTCTTTACGGCCATTTCATAAACGAAAGGCTCAATACTTTTTAAAATAACCAATAAAATATACATGAAAATGAGTAATTTTTCGTTATCGATTATTATGTTAAAACAAAACGCAATACTATATGAAACTAAGGTGTATTCATTTATGACAGTTAAAAAGAGTGCAAAATGCATAATAATATGAAATGCAATAATGAAAACAAAAATATTGGTATGAATATAAATCCCACCTGGTCTGCAACTACTTACCGTTCCTATCAAGTGCGTGTCAGACATTTCGTCATCATTTAGCACGCACTGCATGCCATTATTACCAATACAAATACAGACTGTTGTATGGAAAAAAAGTTACGACAGCATAAATCTGTCAAAATCAAAATGCAGCTCAGGCGTCTGCCTAAATTGCATGTAAGTAACTCAGGCGAAAAAGCAGTCAATGAAAACACTGAAAAACATCAACTCATTAGTGTGTAATTTGTTTCCTCCTCTTTCATGCCATCTTCACTTTGATTTTTTTTTCTTTTTTTTTTTTTTTTTTTTTTTTTTTTTTTTTTTTTTTTTTTTTTTTTTTTGTTATTGTCTTATTATCAACGCTTCTTATTATTAATGGGATTATTTAAGCCATGCGTTCATTGATAATTGCTGAATTATATATATATTCTAAAAATAAGTACAAAAGGAGGAGGAGAAAAAGAAGGTAAACTCAAAAGTAGGTCAAGACTCATTTTCCTACATGTTGGAGAACGTATTCCTTTCTCAATAGAAACATTTCTTCACACCAATATTGCTCTGCTCTCGTTACAAGTTACTGCTCTAACGCTATGGTGAGGTGGATGGTGGTGGGGCGGGAGCGCCTAAGTTGGCCCTAATACGTATGAGGATCAATTTAATCATTTACGGAACCTTTAAATTACTCTACCGTACAGTTGTCCTAATTTTATTTTATTTAGTTTTTTCTATTTTATTTTTTATATTATTTTATGTATGGACGGCTAATTTGGCCCTAATACTTATGGATACATTTAATACTACATAATACACTTGGATTGGAGGATTGGTTTAATGATCTACGGAACCTTTCTCTACCGTACAATTATCTTAATTTTATTTTATTTACTTACTTAAGTGAATTAAATTAAATCGTTAACGTTTGTTATTAACACTAGAGCTACCGCACAGATTATTGCGAACTTTTTGAACTTTTGATCTTAAAAACAAATAGAAACGCTATAGGAAGGCATGGGCGCTTTTAAATACCCTACACGATCCTATAATTATCTAAAATAAAACGTTATAGAGGAAGCGGTTGAAAAGTAATCAAAATAGAAATCATTTTCCATAGCGTTCGCTCTTGAGCAAACACACGTCAACGGCCCAAATGTTGCCAAATTGTATATAAAAAAACAAGACAGACAAACTGCCTACCTTAATAATATATAAATATAATAAAGGCGAGTCTATATAAAGTCCTTCTGAGTGTTGCATACGTCCGCACAAACTTGATATACCCTTGCGCCACAAGTAGGGTGTAAAATAGTTATAAATCATGTATCTACGATCATGATCTACGATTTATTCTACCAAAAGGACTCTTTCCAATCGCTTTTTTACTGATTCGCCACTTTCACGAAAATGGAGATAAGAGAGTAGAACTTGCTTAGCAAGCTTTACTTGATCGTTGTAGAATAAGAGTTCAAAAAATGATATCCCTTAGCGATTTGGAACTGAAGAATCAATACGAATAACAACTTTGTTGAAGAGTTTGTTTTAATAATCTGTAGCATCTCGGAGGGAGCATTCAATATGGCTCACTTTCCTACATTCAAAAAAAAAAAAACACTTCGAGCTTTCAAGATTCGAGTGCATTCCTTTCTAAGAGTTCTAAAATCGCGCAGATTACAACCGCGGTCGGTGATATCGAAAGGCGAAAAAAAATGCTTGATCTCCTAATAGGCAGACAATGCCTTAATATTCGCTACCTTTTCAACAGAAATCAATCTAATATCATTCTCCAAATATCGCATTCCCCTTATATGGCCCAGAGCGTATAGTTTCTTCTCCTAAATGTATAGAAAACCCGCTTCTGAATAATTGGTTTGAGTTAATAAAAGCTATTAAAGAGAGATGACTGGTTGCTTCACGGCAGTTGGTCTACTATGCAAGCTTACCAAGAAAATCAACTTAACAGAAAAAAGTTGACATTAATGTTCGAAATATGTTCACTTTTAAAATAGAAATTTCCCTTATTTTTTTTTGATGCTCCTAATCAGCCATGCAAGAGCAACAACAGATTAAATTATAAAAGCGAAATTATTAAAATTTTTATCTCCTTAGTTATACTTAACATTTCATTTGAGAACAACTTAAGTGAGTGCAAAATGTTTAAAAGTTTCTTTCTTTTCTATGAAGAACGACAAGTCTTAGGAAGAGAAATGAGTGAAAAATGATTTACTTCGATAATTAAGTCAGTGACTATTGCATATATTTGCTATTATAGAAAGTTACGATTGCATAGTGGAGCTCTAGAGCTAAGAGCTTTGTAAGATCCGCTTAATATTTTTGCCATAACGGAGACAAATCAACCAACATTGAAATTCTCTCTAGTTACATATCTTTCCGCAATGCTTTTATATATACAAACGATTCTAAAGTAAATGATTTCAAACCAACTTCTATTTAATGTATATAGACAGCCCTCGCCATGATGTCGGAATGAATTATTAAGATTTACATGTCGCCAAAACTATTGAACTCATTTCGTGATATAATAACAAACCATAAATACGACATATATATATATATATATATATATATGTATGTGCACATGTATGTAAATTTAAAGTCAATGCAAATTGATTTAAAACAAGTGATATAACGTGTAACAGAGTTTTGTAATGCAATGTTTGTGTTCATTGAAATCATCATTTATTGTCGATAATAACATCACATTAAAATGTTTAATGATAATGAACATAAGAGACATGGTGCGGTGAGGTAATTGAAGTTGTCTTTACAACAGTCGGAGTATGATGCGTGATCACGGCGGGTGCTGCTGCGGCTGTCTTTAGCAAAGTAGCAGTAGCAGCTGGAGCAGCATGCACAAAATGCGTTGTGGGAGTCAAATGAACAGTAGCTGGCGGTGCATGAATTACACTTGGCTGATGATGTACCAGAGTAGGCGAAGTGTAGGTGCGAATGTAAGCAGCCGGTTGTACATATGTTTTGACAGCATATTTATCTTTTACGGGCGATTGAACTGTAATCGGAGTAGTGGATGGCTGCGGTATAGCAGTAGAAGGTGAAGTAGGTGCAGGCAATTCAATTGCGGCCATTTTCGCAAGAGTTTGCTTATTGTATATCTCGGCTGGTCCACGTATTACATGGGCTTTAAATCCATTTTCTGCATCGGCGGTATATTCTACGGTACGTATAGAACCATCCGCTTCCCTAAGCGAGTATTCACCTTGAACTAGATCGCCGTCACGAATCTCTGTTTGAGATTTAAAATCGCCAGTTAATTCATCCTGAACATTGTAAGAGAACTTATAACTAGGGTGAGAGTCGTAGTGTTCCAATTTCTCACTTATTGTGCTTTCAGGCAAAACGGCGCCATTAACTAAAGCAAAACAAGCAATTAAAGCTATAACCTAAAAAAAAATAATTTTTAGCAGAAGTGCTTTTACAATATAAATATTAAAAAAAAAATATTTTTTTTTTCTCGAAAACGTACTTTAAAATCCATTTTATGTTAGTGGAAGCTTGGTAAAGTTATTTAAATTTTTTTTCTTAATTTTATGAAATATCTCTTAATAATACAAGAGTTGTCTTCGCACTGTTGCCTGTAATCCCGAAAGGTATCATTTATATATCAATACATGACATTGCATTTTATTCGCAGCGCAGAACTTGACTTATATGCGGTAATTATGTGTTATGTTGTCTCAATATGCATTTAAATTGTACATATGTATGTAGATGTATTGATCCTCTCAAGTACCAGTATGTAGGCAAGATGACCCAATGCCCCAATGAATTCTCAAAGGAACAGGTAATATGGGCGCAAAGCGCTGCCAAGGTCACAATCATTCATGTTCCACATCGTTACCCAGCCGAAAACACATACTCATAATTTATTCAATAAACACTTGACTCAAAATCTTAAAGAAAAGCACAGGCCAGGCATCATCAGGGTGAATACATCTGTTTTTTCTGTGCAAGCGAACCAGTTTTTTTTTGTTTTTTTTTTTTGCAATTTAAATTTTTTTTCTCTTCGATTTAATAACTGTGGTTTTTTTCACTTCACATTTTTTTTTTTCTTTTTATTCAACATACATTTACTTGCATTTAACGTTCAATTAGAATTTTGAATGGCTTTAGCTACAGCCTGTTGATTTTTATAATACTAAAAGTATGCTATGGAATTTTATTATTTAACTCATGAGAGCGAAGAGACATATAAAGCCAGAGGTAGCCAACGCGTACATGTCGCTCCAACTTCTTACGTATCAGTGTGAACATAAATTCTTATTAGACATTTTTAGAATTTTAAATTGCATATTA
Organism: Glossina austeni; assembly: GCA_000688735.1. NCBI lineage: Eukaryota > Metazoa > Arthropoda > Insecta > Diptera > Glossinidae > Glossina > Glossina austeni. The sequence continues at coordinate 898,202 of KK502467.1, read as the reverse complement.
ACGATCGAAAATTATATAATAAAATGCAGAAATGAGAAATTATTATGTTTTTTATTATTTTTTGTTTGTCTGTCCTTCTTTTGTTGTTATTTAATATTGAATGTTATTACCTACTATTTTTAAGGTATCAAAAACAATTAAAAAGACTCTGATGGGCCAAGGTCTACCATTAAATACCCTCTACTTAAAATGATTCACGTATCGATTTTTCAAAATAGAACCCGATTGTTTATAAATGGTTGAAAAAGTGATCCGATGAGAACCCTTTTCAATAGTTGTCGTCTACGGTACAAAACTCGTCAACGTACCAAATTCCATCGAGATGTCTTCATTCATAATTAAGGTTGAACACAAAGAAACAAAATAGGCAGACGGACAAACAAGCTTACATTGATAAGACATAGCAAGAGGTGGGCCTTTCTCAAGTCCTTCTGATCAGCACATTATTCTTATAATGACTTTTGAAAATAAACCGTTGTATGCAAAGTTGTCGAAAAAGAGGTGCGGTCCAAATCATTTTAAAAAGCTTTCGCCCTTGGCCTAGCAGAACAAATTTAAAATAAAAATAATTATTAATTATTAATTATTTAAAATAATATTTAAAAAAAAAATATCTGGGAATTGCCACTTCTAGGTTGAACAGAGTAACACACGAGGGATAGGCGGATAGACGAACATAGACCGATTCAAAGAATGATGCCTATTCCAATTTTTGAGATATTTTGATGAAATTTAATACAATCATGTGTTTTGACCCAAGGACGAGCACTTCCCATAAATGTTCAAAATTTCTTGCCAAAAGTGGCTAAGTAATAGTATTTCGGCATTCGAGATTGATATGAAAACTTTGGACCGGCTCGGACAATTTTTGATTCTCCTCTCATATAACGAGGTATACGAAAAGGTATAATTTTCAATGCTTCTTGATGGTAAAGGCTTCTAAAGGTAATTTAACATAAAAAAGTAACTGTTCCACATTTGAACCATCTCGGCCTATGTTTTCCTAATAAGGAGTTTCATGAAAATTGGTCCTTTTTAAAGAAGAAAAATCCAACTTTTAATATGTGGTGATGAAAATTGACCTAAGTAGTAATTTCATACAAAAATGAACCCTACAAAATTTAGACCATCTACACCTATTTTTGGATACTGCCCTTTGTAACAATTAAACTCGTATTACATTAGGTTGCGGTTTGGGACCGCTTCCCCATAAATACGCACATGACAAAAATATGCCTTTATATAGAAACAAGATTTTTGTGTTCTATAATAAAAATAAGAGTTGTGTCAGACAATATGGTGTAGGGTATTTAATGGTGGACCTTGTCCAACTATAATGTTCTTACTTGTTTTTATTATAGCTCAATTTTTCCTTACAATTGCAGATATTTTATGGACTCTCTCTCCCACTCTGTCTCTTCCTCTTGCCTATACATAGTTTACCCTTTACCCACAAATCCAATGTTAAAATCTTTCTCTGTTAATCTCCAGAGCTTCACTGTTGACACAGACTTTCTGCAAGCTGTCCGTCGGGGTATTTTCGAAAGCAACTGACGCAGAAGATTAAAATCTTTGGAAAATGCAATTATTATAAGATTTTTTTATCGCTCACTTGGGAGTAACTTCGATTTAGACGGTTTACTGGTTGCTTAGGGAAGGCTCTTAAAGCTCTTAGCTATAAATTTGGAAACCTAAGGCATCCTATTCTGTAACAATGGTTTCAAATTTCTATAAATCTTCCAAATAAGATCGAAAGTCTCTTACATGTACATAATCTAGTGTCCGCGTCCGAAAATATGTTTTTCAATTAAAAAGAAACCAATTACTTTGTAATGATTATAAGGGGAAGCTTAGCATTTTTAAAAATTGCAAACGAAAAGATAAAATTTTTATATCTCTTTCTTCGAGATTCCTTGCATTCGTTCATGTGCATCTTTGCAGTTGCATTTGTAACAAATATTCTAATGATGTGTGAAACAAAATTTAACAAAATGTCATTTTTATCGACCAATAATGTTGCGATCCCTTTGAATGCCTTGTTATTGGCTGTTCCGATGGCTATTCAACGTATATTTTATTCACTCTAACGATGTGGAGTTTTAAACTACCTGATTAGTGGTTATACTATATGTACATGCGAGTGTACATGCGTGTTTGTGTGCCACATTCATTAAAGGTGATAACGTAAGTATTTGTTTGTCGGTTAAACTGAAAGTAATTTAAAATACTTTATAACGGCAATAAAATCTCAGTGCACATAACTTTTGATAATTCATAGCAGCTGACGATAGTATTTACTTTGATTATCATTATTTATAAATATGTTTTATTTGAACGGAGCTTATTTTATGAGATTTATTCGTTTGCTGAATTTAAAAAATATTAAGACATCAAGTAATCAAAACTTAAAGACTTGATCTTTTTCAATTTCTCGTTCAAAGAGAGAATCTATTCTAACAAAAACACTCTATTAAGTTGTTTTATATCCTACACAGCACGTATAGTAAAAAGTGAAATTAAGTTTGTGTGGACATATGCAACACATAGAAAGGCTTAAGAGAATGCCGCCCTTGGTTATATTAATTAATTTAGAATTATTTGATTAATCGGTTTAAACCTGTCTGTCCCTATTTCAACTAGTCTTTCTCATGTCTGTCCCTGCTTATTCATTCTCAATCTGCAGATCATACAAGTTTTGTGTATATTTATAGATCCAAGGAAGGATGCTATTGAGCCCTATTACGACCATTCCCCCATATAAGGTCACGTATATTAAATGGTAACTATATTGGTGATTTTTAATATTCCTGGACAAAAATCTATCAAAATTAATGGTTTAGTGTATAAGTGCGAAAGAATAAAAACTTTCTTATAAAAACTTTCTTATAAAAAAAAAGAAACAATTCTTTGTCTAGCAAAAAGATCAACATTTTATTATTTTGTAATGAAATTATCACCAGAATAGCGATTTGACTTATGGACTTACTCTGACAACCCAAACATTAGATTGTTTGGAAAGTGATTTCCCTTTTTTCCGCTCGCGGATTTAATTGCATTTTTTCAAGTGCCAAATGTGGTACATTTAACCCGCGCTGCCTTCATATATGTGATAGGTGATACCGTAAGGCTTGTGTGGACAAAATGCTGTTTCAATCGGCCCAAAAGTTTTCGTTTAGAGACTTACCCACTAAGGGTAGTCGGAAGCAGCATTTTCGACGAAATGGTAAAAACAATGTTCAAGCAAAAAAAAAAGATTATTGGATGCTTATGAAAGCGATGAATGGACAGACCGCCAGCGCGAAAACTGGTTCACAAAATTTCGTTTCGGCGCTTTTGCATCTGGTAAACGCAAAATAATGGCATTAACTGAAGCAAATCTCCGATTGACAACTCGTGAGATCGGTGAGAATTTAAATCTATTGAGTTCTACCGTCCTTGATAGAATCTTTATACTCTTTATTTGAGTGTCGAGTTTGCCTCATTCTCATCAAAAATGAACCTTAATGTGCCAGATTTTAAGTATTTTACACTAAGACCAGGAAAGGAAGAAGTTCTTCGTCGAGAAAATAACCTGAACTAAATACGGACGAGTTTACCTTACGTTTTCGGTTTCTTTCCATATACGAGCTTTCATAAAAAGTAAATCTTTAGATGGAAACAAAATAAAATTTATTCACATTTTAGAAGAACAAGTCAAAAATTGTGTCATGGGGTAGGGTACTGAAGAGTCGACCTTGCTCGGCTATACGTTAAACCTTAAAATTTCTTTTGGAATTACAGTCTTACAGGGATTTGGTATTACATCGAATTTATAAGAATCGACGGGTGACTGCTGAGATGCTTGTAGCAACTCGAGTTTGTCAGTTCAATTTCTACAAAGAAAATACTAAAGAAACTCAGGATATTTTTCCTGCTTTCTTATTGCTTTGAGACCTTTAGAATTTTTTTTTTTTTTTTT
>KK502467.1:875416-894109 GCA_000688735.1 Glossina austeni | reverse complement strand
CTTGAAGAAGAAAATTTTTCTTTTTTTAACACTATTTCTACCAAGAGGTGTCAAAAGATGCCTTTCAAATTTTTACTTAACATTATTCTCTAAGTTTAATAATTTTTCCACAATTAATTTTTTGTGCTTTCCTTAAATTAATTCATCAATGGAGATGCCTTTTGATATCTTAAGGATTGCGTAATAGTGTCCAATTTTTTAAACCGTCTAAACCGTTATATGTATGAATATCAACAACATTTTGGTGCATAACATCAAGTGGAATTTGATTGGGAAATCCCGATCTCTTTTTTTTGTTTACTTCTGCAAAGATTGCATTTTTATAAAATAATAAAATAATAAAATAATAAAATAATAAAATGAAGAAGATAATATTTTTTTTATTATGGCTCCCGTTATATTGCTCAACTTATTTATATTTAACTGGACCACAAAATCGTGCTAGAAATAGTGTTAATTTTATTAAATACGATGCTTAGTATTTTTATGAAATCTGGCTTTTAAAGACTCCTTTGCCTCTTGTTTCCTGAATGAAATACACATATACAACTACTACTAATTCTCCTACCACTAGCACGCATAATTGACCAACAATGACATCTAAACAGCTATCTGAAACAAAACCTTCAGCTTTTCCCCTTTGTATAGTCTAATGCCTGACTTCATCGTCATCTTTTTAAAATGATATTGGATAGCTTCTTGGGCACCATTACCTCTCCTTATCTCCTTATCATCTACGATGACTTTTACTTTTGGGTAACCTGGGATTTTGTTTTATTAACCAACCCAAACTCAACTCAAAGAAAAACTTCAGTTAACTGCTGACGTTGTACGGCGCCATGCGCACAAATCCATCAATTACCACAATAAACAAATTAATGTTGTAACCCGTCAAAATGTAGCTATGTTCAATGGCCAGACTCCCACAGAGTGGATTAGACCATACAAAGGGTACTCAACGAATAAGTGAGAGGCTCCCAAGTAGCTGTGTCGCTACACAACAATGTAAATACATTACGCTTCCAATTCGGTATCATGCTTAAGCATGATGAGCGGACACGAGCTTATGTTGATAATGATCGACTTACTTGTGTTCTTCCTTATAAAACAAAGAATTTAAAAAGTGTCACAATTCCTTTGAAGTTGTTTATGATCAACTAACTTAATATATATTATTAGGCTCACTAGGGTTTACGGACAACAGTTTTATAGGCACATAAAGAGGAAATGACTGAAGTTTTTTTTTATGCTGCCGTTGGGGAAAAAACTAATTAAAAAAAATAACTTTGCTAAGGTTCAAACCAAGAACCTCGTGCCCACATTGGACTCTTCCTACCCTACGCAGCGAACCTTCGGTTGTTGATTTGCTGAAATGCAGAAGAATAAGAAGAAGAAGAAATGATTGACAAATTTTAACGACAAAGTTTATTAAAGTCGACACAAAAAATTCTTTTCCTTCAAATGCTTCGAAATATTTGTGTACTTAAGAAAACGTGCAAACGAAATGAAAACTTTAACTTGAACACTTAATCGTCTGCGCATGAGATAAAAACTTGTTTTGTTATTTGAATATTTTAATGTAAATGCATCAACTGTCAAAGTTTTAAATAAACATTACACGGAGAGGACACTTACATGCATTACCCTTACTCCGATTTCTGTATGTGTGTATGCATGTATGTATATGTATGTGTATGTACTTTGCGTTTTTCTTTCCCGCTTTATTATTATTGATGCTGGTGTAACTTAAATTGTTATGAAATACCAGAGGATAGCCATCATTATGTGGAACGAAATTTTAATACAGTGTTTGTCGTTTGGAAAGTTTCTTCAACATTTTTTCAAACATCATGTAACGTTCAGTTTCGAAGTAGATGTATATGAAAAAATATTAAAAATTGAAATAGAAAAATTTATAAAAATTATGCTCTCGTTCTGACCGAATAATAAAAATATAATAACTCGTATAAATCCTTCTAACCAAGTCAAGGGTTCACGGTTTCAACACTCGATGTGGTTGAAAATACTTGATCATAGTTATGGTGAGTGCTCGGTTAGTAAAGGCATGACAGGGCATATAACCACCATCTCCCGATCTCTTTCTCTTTCCTCACTTCTTTCCGACCTTCACCCTATTACGCGAATAGGGGACATCCCTTGAGTGATTAGTTATATAACGCAGAAACAGGAGGATTCGCCCCGAGGATGCTCGGGAGTTTTCGTATGACTTAAAGGGTACTGCCTATGCTTTTTTACTAAGTAGTTTTAAGGATGAGTGGATTGTATATACGAGAGGTTTTCAAGATGTTCCAACTATGACATTGCAGTGAAATCCTTTAAGACACGTGAAAAACCTTGATTATGCTAATTTCTCTGAAGTTGTCTATCAAACACTGCTTTTTGTAGCTGCACGATAAATAGTGACGATATATTTTTTATATTTGGTCGATCTTTATTAAGAAATAGGGCCGATAATCTTAATCCACAGCAGTACCCGAATAGCCAAGAACCGCGATTACCAAGTCAGCATCCGCAGGTTCAGATCTCAGTGCAGAAGAGTTTACTTTAATCGTAGCTATAGTGACTGCTCATTCGGTAAAGACATAACACTTATCAGTTGGGCATACACCCGCTACCGCGTTACCGTGTAACGAGAATAGGAGAAATCTTTTAAGTGAACGCCCATATTTAAGCCTAGAATTTATTTCTTTAGCCTAAACAAAATGTAACGATAATAATAATATTTTCCTTCATTTGTTTATAATCATTTCGTTTGTTTTTCGATGTCGTGCCACCAAGTACAGTTTAACAAAGGCACGAGTCAATCTGAAGAATTCCCAGCCTGCGCAAAGAACGGTGGTCTAATTTTCGATCATTTGCTATTCTCCCATAAGCAGTCACTTTTTTCTATCCCTGAATTTCGACTTTCGTTTCTTTTAGTTTAGATGCGATGTCAGTATAAATTTAGATTTTTAAGGAAACCAATTTTCAATTCAGTTAACCAATTAACTGCGTCGACCTATTTCTTAAAATAAATTACTATAGCAAGTACACCTTCATAATGATAAAATTTTGTGAGGAAATCCAACAAGGACGGATGGACGGATCATGATGTATATATTCGCCATATAAAATTGACATGCCCCTTTTTGACGCCCACGCACTTCTTCAAGATAGCTTTTACTTAAGAAAGCTAATTAATATGAGAAATGTTCGTAAGAACATCTTCGTGAGTCAGTTAAGAAGAACTTTCAAATTAATAAAAAGTGACTGACATTATAGAAGGCATCAAGCGAAACAGTTTGTCTCCGGGCAACGGATATAAATTCTGAACATTTTGTTGAGCAGACCTAAGCAATGTCCGAACGTATAGAAGGGAAAAAAGTTACCCTTTTTTTATTTAATTAAATTTCTCAACACATTTCACTAACACAGAGAATTACATTAAAAGAAAAAGTTTAATTTTCTTCAAAATATCAAAGAAAATGTTAAAGACATTTTCTTCTTAATAAATATCCATACGAGAAAACTAGGAAAACTTTAAACATCATGTTGCTATCAATTGTTACTGTCTAAATTATAACAGATCACCCAAAAGCAAAGTAGAAGCGAAAAAAATAAAACTAAATGGGTGTTAAGCCATAGAAAATTAGAAATTTTACTTGAAATTAAATAAAATAAGTTCTGTGAAAAGGAAATGAAAGAAGACTTGACGGGCTATATAAACTAAGGGATATGAAGTAAACAATGTCAGCATAAAGAATCGAAAATGAAAAGATATAAAGGGAACTTACTTTCATGAAATTCGAAAGAAATTTATAAAATCATATACGGGATAAAGGAGGTAAATATACTAAAAAAAAAAAAACAAATGTCTTTCAATTTTCACAAAAAAATCCATAAAATCCATAAAATGCAGACATTTTTGAAAGATATGCCAATGCATCTTCTATATGCCTATAATATGTGCCCTATGTAGTATAGTACAGCAGCTAGCATTCACATTCACATTCACATTCACATTCTTAGTTAGAGTTTTTTTGTATTATTCCGAATACCATATACTGACTCACGTAGAGCTGTCAATTGCCTGACATCTTTATGTTTAGAAAGGCTGCACCTACTTAAAATCTATTCTGTGTCGCCTAAAATACGCATTCAAGTAGCTTCGCACATTTCGCACATTTGCTGTCATACAATTCCTACTGCCATTTGCTTTAGTTTTATATGAAAACTTTTTACATATTTATCTTACATGTAACAACACATTGTGATATTCATGTACATAAGAAGCAGGCTGCAATTGACAGGACAACAACAGTTACAGACAAGATATTACCTGAGTAGTTCGGTTTATTCCATCTATCCATCCATTGGGAATTACTTTCGTCGTAACACAAGTGTCCAGAAATGAAAAAAAGGAAAACATTAAAAACAACGTGTCTGATAACTAAACTCAACGTTTGTGGAGCATGTGGCATTTTTCGCTGTAATAACATTCTTACATACATTTAGTTGCCTTTATACTTTTGTATAACACTATATATATATATATATACTCATGCATATCGCATGCTTCCATATATACAAAAATAAGGGCGTTAACTTGAAAATTTCAAATTAAAAAAAAAAAAATAAATAAAAATTCTCTCCCAAGTCATAGTCGTAGCTAAAGAGAAGGGGCCAATGGAAGTTTCATTCATAGTACATTCATACTGAGGGTATTTCCAATTTGCCAGAAGAGGAAAGCACGGTACACCGCCCTCTTTTATGACAAATAAGTGGTCGATAAAGCTGAATTGCTATACGTTCACTGCTTTGTTTGCCTATCGTAAAAAAAGAAGTAAGAAAATTATATTCGGCCCTGGCCACGATCTTTTAGACACTCGCCATACCACACTTCACTGTAAGAAAAGATTTAAAAAACGAAAGGACTAAATTTCCATGCTTTATAACATTAAGTGGGCATGGCTGATTTTTTCCAATTCTGTCAAATATACATGAAAATTAATTAATTGTGTCTACGGTAGATTGCTACAGATTTTACACAGATTGGTGGCCGGACAGATGGACATACGAACGAATAGACCCACTTAAGTGGACACCGAGTTTGACAAGGCCAAGGATATAAGCAGCTGACGGTGTCTCTGAACTTTCCTTCTAGGCTTTTGAAAAAAAAATGTAATTCTGATGCATTGGGTGGACGTAGAGCTGATTTTTTCCATATTTGTAGAGGTGTTAGAGAACTTTTACATTTACATTTAGTTCCGTATATTCAACAAACAATTCTTATTTCTGTTTGTAAAAATTTTGCGATTTAATAATTGGCTATAAAGCCTTTGCAAGATCCTTTATGCGAATGTTTTAACAATGGCAGAAGGCCGGCCTTGCTTGACACAACTTTCGAATAATCAAGATTTTTTAGAACAAGGTTTAACACAGACGGCAAGCGCTCTACCGGTTCAGACTTTTCTTTTAGAGTAGGAATCAAGATTTCAGTTTTTCTGATTAATAGGATCATACGATCAACTTGTGATTAGAAAAATGCAATCACTGTTTAAGTCCATCGATCTCTAGAGTTTATTTAAAACTTTTTATAATAATAAATACAAAGTCTATCACTCCTATTTTCCTTTTGTCTCGCTACCGCTATGACTGAGCAGAAACTGAAAAACTCTAAGCGAGCAAATAAAATGCTGACACAGAAAGAAACCAACATAACAACATTGAATGCTTGATGAGTGATACTGGGAAAATTAGAGAGAGCGAGAGCGAGAGCGTGAAAGAGAGAAGGAAAGAGAAAGATATCGTCTGAATATTAGCTGAGAGGCGGAGTTTTCGAAATTCTTGACGTAAAATATGTTAATAACTTAACAAACAACGTCACAAAAATGAACGAACGGTGGTGAATGTATGGTTTGCATGAATAATCGTAGCCATGAAACAGTTCAATTCTTCTTTTCATGCGGCGATGCATGTTTTTTCTTTGTGCGCATACGTTAGAAAATAATTTGATAAATTATTAGTAATACGTTTGAAATTTGAAAATATGCGATTCCGTCGCTTTGCTCGAAGAAGTGACGGTGTTACAAATGTTGATAATATTTCCATAATAAAAAAAAATATAAAAAGAAATATTTTATTTAAAAATTAATTCTATACGCATATAATACATAATAAATAGCAAAAGATTTAAGATTTTAATAAAATACTTGTTAGTGTGTGATAAACCATTTTGTGTTGTTGTGTAGCAAGGGTTGAAAATTTTAAAAATTTATATTTAAAAATCTGTGTACGATATAGTGTTTGATTTTTCAAACATGATGGACGTAAGCAGCATGTATGGCAACCATCATCCCCATCATCATCATCATCATCATCATCATCACCATTCTAATCACGCTGATGCTTATACTCATAGCGGTCATACCATCAATTCAGCCGCCGATATGACCGCTCCAAATGATTATTCAAGTACTTACTTCCCTCACGCCTCGCCAATGTCGCATGGTGGTGTACATCATCAACAAAATCATCATGTGGGAATCGGATATCCACTATACGAAACGTCTTCGTCGCCTCCCAATTATTACCAACAACAACAACAACAACAACAACAACAACCTCAACTTACACCTCCTCCCGTGCAATCAGCGAATGCTTCCGGACAAACATTATACACGCATTCTCATCTCTTTAGTCCCAGTGCAGCAGAGTACGGCATAACTACATCGAATACCCTGCCCATCGCCCACGGTTCCACTCCAAGTAATCATGCCAATGCCAACCAATCTGCTGTTGACATTGCTTACTATGAAAGCGATTCCGTACATGCCTACTATGCTACTGCATCGATTTCCGCAGTAGCGCCAGTAGCTGGCAATTCGCCAGTCGCCCCCCCTGTTACGCAAACCCATAATCCGCCACTCGATCCTCCCATCATAAGTTCCGAAAATGGCTTAAGCTACACAAATCTTGACTGTCTATACAATCAAAATTCTCCCCATTCTCAAGCCCAACAACATTCGAATCCCAGCCATTCTTCGTACCTTCCAACTGCCGAAGAAAAATACGCCTCTGTCTTACACTCAACCTATAACATTGATGATCCACTAATGCATTTAAATACCAGCTCGCACCCGCAACAGCATTCTTCGCAAATTTGGCGCCATCAACCAAATACCAATTCAACTTATGCGACCTTGGATGCTATAGATTCCTACAATGTACAAAATTTATCCCAACCGGCTTCACATCTAGTTACGTCATCAGCTATTTTACAACATTCTTCTACATCTCGATCGTGTATTGAACAAAATGCCTGCAGTCAACAGGAGTTATCACCTAACGCAAGAACTACTCCAACAGCCTCGTCTTCATCGACAACAACAACTTCAGGGTCTACTTCAAACAACGCTAATCAAACAAAATCACCGAAACAAGGCAACAATTTGCCGACTTATAAATGGATGCAATTAAAAAGAAATGTACCGAAACCCCAACGTAAGTATTAATTATCCGAACGTGTGTATGTAAATGCAGTCAGTGTATTCTATCTACGATTTTGTAACTGAATACAAATTTTGATAAAAAATTTCGATTATTGACCGACTTTATCACGTACTTATGCTCAAAAGATAAGTTTCGATAAACTACAACAGTAACTACAACAAATCCTACGACATAAGGTCGAGAAGAAAACGAGGTTCGTACGAGAGGGTTCGTACAAAAAAAGAATTTTATCTTGACTATGCACGAAACGTATATAGACTTTGATGACCAACTTTTTACGAAGTTGGGGATTACGAATGTCTACACCGTGACTGTCTAATATCGTGGACATATTTTTCTGTGGTCTCAACATCAAAAGTAAAATTAATAATCAATTTGCGCTATATTCTATAGAGTAGACGAAATATAACGTCACTTGACGAGAGCTACATGGTCGGTGGAATCGGTAGCTATGCCATCGTCACTTATTGCTTTATTACTGTAGAGTATACGAAAGTATCTTTTTTAAGCTACTTTTTCTAATGGGATCTGCTCACGTCATCCTTCTCCATGTGAGAACTTTGACCTGAACACCTTTAAGCCCTTAAGGTCGAGAAGAAAACGGAACTAGAGGGTTCGTACAAAAAAAGAAGTTTATCTTGACTATGCACGAAACGTATATAGACTTTGATGACCAACTTTTTACGAAGTTGGGGATTACGAACGTCTACACCGTGACTGTTTAATATCGTGGACATATTTTTCTGTGGTCTCAACATCAAAAGTGAAATTAATAATCAGTTTGCGTTATATTCTATAGAGTAGACGAAATATACCGTCATTTGGCGAGAGCTACATGGTCGGTAGAACCAGCTACGCCATCTTTGTTACTTATTGCTTTGTTGCTGTCGAATATACTTTTAAGCTATTTTTTAAGCTACTTTTTCCAATGGCATCTGCTCACGTCATCCTTCTCCATGTGGGAACTTTGACCTGAACACCTTTAAGCGCATCATTTCCAATGTCGATCATTTGAAATCTTTAAGCGGATTAAATATTATTGTTAGGCCGAATACACTGTTTACACGACTTGGGTTTTCCTTGACCTTGAGTTTTTTTTTGCCTTTGCCCTTTTTTACAAATATATCTATAGATTGCGGATATCGAATTTAAAACTTTTTCTGTGTAAAATCCTTTGAATCAAAGACAGAGAAAAAAGGAGAAAAAATAAATTTCCATATTCCATGACATTAGGTGGCCATAGCTCATTTTTTTCAATTTTTGTATAATAAAAGTGAAAATTCGGGAAAATATCGGGCATCTGTTGAAATTTATGAGTAATTGGCGAAAATTCATGAAGCGAAAGTGTTCTTATTTTTTGTTGCATAGGCGTTTTACCGTTGTAGTAGTGCCCTTTGACGAGTTTGGGTTAAGTTCTTTTATGAATTTGTAGACGACATCTTCATTTTCGTTAACGGGGAAATGTTTACCGCAGACACTACAAAGTCGAGCAGATGGACAGACGGACAGACGAACAGACAGACAGACATAGCTAGATGCATCTCGAATTTGACACTAGTCAAAAATGTATATACTCTATGGGATTTTGCAAACTTGGTTCCGTGCATTATACAGGTTTTGACAAAAAAACATTAAATTTTAATACCCTACATTATAGGGTAGGCGTGGACGATTTTTTCCATTTCCGAGCAAGTAGCAAAGCATCGCCCATGGACTATATATTCAAAGTTGTTGTAGATTAATCTGCTTTAGTTAGTGAGTAATGAGTAAAAAGAACAATTTTTTATTCCTTTGACCGATTTGACCGAATTTCAATAGCAACCTGCTTGGAAGAACTTCTATTGCTTTCGCTAAATTTAAAACCGATAGCTTCATTGCTGCGGGCAGAAAAATGTTTACAACAGACATTACACAGACGGGCAGACGGACCAACTAATTCACAATTTGATGCGGGTCAAAAATGTACATACTTTATGGTGCGTGTGAAACTTCTTTCTGGGTGTTGGGAATGGTTTGACAAAATCATCCTTCGATGATGAGTATAACAACTACAAATTTGATTGTTTTTTTTTTTTTGGTGTCATTCACTGAACGTAAAGTCAAAGCAACGTCTTTAATAACACACTGAAGTAACATTTTATAACCAAGCAAACCTCGAATGCGATAATTTAGTTCAAAATGGAAAATGTGACAGCAGCACTTTGTCAAGGGATCTTGACTAACCACTCATTGGTCGTGGCTACAAAGTTCAAGGGCGGTGGAGTTTGCAATAAAGCCCATAGCCTTTTAGTGTTTTAGGTCTTTAGTCCTAGAATCTATATGTCCGTCCAAATTAATAATAATAATAATTATTATAAAATTATAAGTGCAGCCAGAACAAATTTTCGCGGTCGATCTTTTTGGCAGCATGGCAATACCGTATCGAAAGAACAACGTTAACTTGGCAGCGGTCCAATCAATCATCAAACCATTTTCGCACTTCTTCAGCATTTTGAAACCCTGCACCAGCCAAGTCATACTGCATCGATCTGAAGAAGTGGAAACAAAAGACGCTATGTTTGGTGAGTACTCTGGGTGCGGCAGAACTTCCCATTCGAGCTGCAACAGTTTATCCTTGCCTGCTCGTGCAACGTGTGGCCAGACACTGTCATGCAAGAGGATGACTTCGCATCTGTTATCCGCTATTACTGGGCTTTTTGGCAGCAATACATCGTTCGATTTGCTCAACCGTCGTCGGTAGACATCTGCAATAGTAGCTTCACTCAGTTTTGGCTGCTCGTAATACACTACACCTTGCTGATCCCTCCATATGCACAGCGAAACTTTATGGCCATGAATACTCCGCCTTAAGGCTTGTTGTAAACTCTTCCTTTTTTTGCCTAGCAAGCAATAAAACTGCGGTGCTGAAAAGGCTTGAAATGAGGTCTTCAGTTAATTCGTATGGCAGCAATTTTCCCTGCCTTTGAATCCTTCCACATCGCTTGCGAACATCTAGAAACATTTGACTCACCAGTTGCTTTTTTGCGAGTTTCAGTTGATTTTTCGTCCAATAGGTCTTGCAATTCGTTGTCTTTAAAGCTTATTAATCATCCAGGCTGTCCTTTGTCATTGACATCAAAAATCCTGACTTTTAAACCGTTGAAACTAAGACCGACAATTGGTTTAATATGATGGAGCAGCGTCAATCTTAAGCTTTTAAAATTGTTTGATGGACTTCGGCTACAGATTTCTTCAAATCAAATAATAAAAGCAATGAATGTCAAGAATGGAATTTTGAGCTTTCCCTGATTAGCGTCTGTATGCACTGAATAACTCTAACAATACTAAATGGAAAAAGTGTTGTTTTATGCAGGGAAAGGTCAAAATCAACGAATTTAACCGTTGTGTACGTTATTAGTTCGCATTACTTTATCATTTTCATCAATAGATAGATCTCTGATCAAAACACATGCACACACCTATTATATACTAAAATTACAAAACAAAGACTTATTGAACGACTCATATATACACTGACAACTAATCGCCACTAATCGCAAAAACCATTGTAAACATCATTACATCGCATCAAATAGTGTTAGCAGCGATTCGCTTTCGGATTCTAATATCTTAACTTAAGAGATTAAGTTTGATCTACAAGCAAATACCGGTAATGGTACACTTGGGAAGGAAGATGCTCAAAAGCGTGTAAGATCGAGAACGTGTAAAATGATCCGTGTTCAAGGCAAGGCATAGATGCATCTATTTATGTAACAACTAAAGTACTTGAGCTTTTAGTCGCGCCTGATAATTATAAAAAATGATTGCATTTTACGTTGCTCTTCGCTTTACGGCTTATTTACTATGCAAAGATTTCTGATGGTATTTACAACAACATGAACATATTTTATTGTAGTATTAAGTTATAAGTAAACGCATGGAAATGGCAAGTTTCACTATATAGGTTGACGCGATTTTCTCTTATTATAAATAGTTTTTTCATAGAAATTATTGAAAAAAATTATCTTAACATTTCTACCTTTACATAGGCACATGAAAAATTGTTTTATAGTACACCTTGAATATATATATATATATATATATATGTTCGTAATATGAAATTCAGAACGTAAAGTGTCATTACTACATTACCCATATCAAAAGATGTCATCCAATTGATACTTCAATACTTTAACCCAACAGACGCCAGTCATAACGTAAATGAATTTCTTAGCGCAAGAGGAACCTACACTGAAAAGACACTGTGGCGTACATCTATCTACACACAAAGAAATCTACAAAGCAAAAAAAGTTTGTTTAAGATTAGGGAATAAGATGTTTTTGCTCTTTACTGTGGACATAAGCACACTTACAAAATCGATAAGACTTGGGAAACAAATTTTCATTTCTTTAGGCGTCAAACTGTTTGTTTTTATAGCGTAACCTAAGAACTTGTTTCTCCCTAACTATCCCCGCTTTTATGCAACGAGAAAGGAAATTCTCGGGGACACTTGCCATAAAAAAAAAGAAGAAAAGTACCTCGAGTCCAAGTCAAAAACAATCAATAGATTAATTTAATCGATAATATAAGCGAGTACTTAGGAAACCCGAAAAGCACCAGTCTCTTGTGGCTTAAGTATAGGTTATCTGGTCAAATATCATGAAATAAAATAAAATTATATGAATTGCATTGTCAGTCCCTCCTCACAAATTTTCTTGTCCGATTGATATCATTTGAAAAGAGGTCTTGAAGATATATTATGGAGCGAATTCACACCATTTGCCTTCATGGGTGATGGGGTAGATGGTTAGCCGACCTGGTTATGTTTGGACGTTGACAGCAAAGATTGCAAAGACCACGGAAACATAAACCCATTGTGCGAACAAAAGACTTAAGCTTTTTTTTCGCTTTGTCGCCGATTTGGCTGAAAGCTTAAATTTTTTCTTGAGACAACCTAAAACTGATATCTTCAAGAGAGTAGTATGGGTTGTAAGTGTAGTAAGGCTTGGGCTTTCAGTCATTGACACAATACCTCAAATTTGAATGCAGTGCTGTTCATGGGAAAAACCTATTTTTAGAAGATCGTAAGGCTTCTTGTAACTTTGTGCTTTTCTAAGACAAGGGAATACTTTTGATAGTCGGTTCAATATCCAGTAGAATAATATAGATAGACACCACCCTGCACATTGACATTTTCATATAACGCTTCTGCTACATATTTTTGTTTCTCATCTCATCTCAAATTTCAAACGTATCAGCTTCCAAAGTTTACTGTTTTGATGTACATTTATAATGAGTATGCAATACATACACGACATATGTATATAACCGTTAAGGCCGCTAATTGATAAACTTGTTATTATACTTTAGTATTTCTCTCAGTGTGCAGTGAATACGAAAGTCAAACAACCAGTCAAAAAACAAACAAACAATTTAAAATTGTTACTGATCTGGAAGTCAAGTTGCTTGTCATAAAAAATTATTATTGAAATACTGCGTAAAGATATCATACCAATGTAGTCGGTATATAGAATGCACACGCACATGAACGCGGACAAATAAATACACATTTGTATACAGTTAAATATGTATTTATAGGTAAAGAAGAGAGATAGACAATTATGTTGAAGTTCATAATGATGATGATAATGATAATGATGATGATGATGATGAAGAGAAAAGTTGGTTGGTTTGGTGTCTGACTGTGAGCATAAATGTTAGCTTCATCTGTCATGTCATCCATTGGAAAGTATAAAGCTAACTACCCCAAATATAATAAAAATAAAGTTGAAACAAGCTTTGAATATATAAACAAACATATATAAACAAACATATATAAATGTTTGTCTGTATACGTAATCAATGGTCTCGATCATAAATGGTAGCATCGATGGTAATATTAAATACATTGGTATATGTAAATGAAAAAGACAGGTCTGTACGTACGTATGGACGTACGTACTGCTTAATCAATACTCGCACATGACTATTATTGATATAAAGATCATGCATGCACGCTAACACTGGTTAGTTGGTTGACTTCGAATTATATATACGTAGTAGTTGGTCAGTCGTTTGGTTGGCTGATGAGTAGCAAAGTAGTGCAAGTAGTTAGTTATATATCTTGTAATTAATTAAGGTTCTGCTGTGGCAGGAAGTTTAGCGTAAACTTTTACAACAGCACCATAGTACAGATAAGTTTTAATGGAATTTATTTTTTTATTTTTTTTTTTTTTTTTGCGCAATCGTCACAGTATGTTGAATCCAATGGTGTGAAATATTTATGGCAGCAGGCAATCGAAAAATAGAATGAGTACAGCTCAGCAGAAGTCATAACGACCATAACAGTGCAAATTAGCTGAAACGTGCACAACCATTCATATACGATATGTATGCAGAGGTGTGTATGAGCATAAATGTTCATATTTCATTTTTCTTCTTTTTTGTGGTTTTTTTTTTTTTTTTTGCTTCAAATTAACGCTTATACTAATACTTACACAAATCTTCATAGATATTTATCATAAAAAAAAAAAAAAAAAAAACATTTTTAAACTAAGAAACAAACAAAATTTTTATTTTTGCATTTTATTTACGTACATATGGTTCGTTCCGTCTCTTAAACCAATTCGTTCAATTTCTTGTTCTTGTTAGAGCACGCATTCATTCACCACTTGACAAGTGACAACTTGACTGCACAAAATTGACAAAATTATCTGAAAAATGTTTCAAATCCAAAATGCTAAAGAGATGCTGTTGCTGTTTTTGCTGTCGCGTTAATACGTAAAGTAAAAAAAAAATAAAAAACTAAAAATATGAAAAATTGCATTCTGATACCCTACAAAAGCGCAAATTTAAATATTTCATAAAGTATACATTCATGTCTGTCTGTTATCGAATTTTACTTAGGTATAATAAAAGAAATTAAAATGTGAAAGCTTCCGAAGCATGACTTTGAAAAAAAGTATGGATCCAACGACATTTCTTCCCACTTCTTCTCTGATTCCCCCAATGAATGATTGATTCAAAGTTTAAAGAAAGAAATGATATACGTCTTCAAGTCTATTCGTTCGCTTAACCCTAGATAATTAAACTTAAATCAATGTTAGTCTGTAACCAATCATTTGACTAATAGACTGCGAATTAAAAACAACTACATTTTTAATATTTCCCTTATTTAAAAGAAGTATTAGAATATTTCAATTAAAAAGAATTTCAAATTTTCAAAATTTTCAAAAATTTTCGTTTGCACGCTTGGCAGATATTACAAGAGTGCTCTCCACAAATAGCTTTGTTGTAGTAGTTGCATAGGTATTCCGCCTTTCTGCGCTCTTTAGATGGATAGAAACTAAAAATTCTGTTTTTGTTTGCTGCACTTGTAGTCGTGTCTTCTGTGGGCTTTTCAATATTCAAAATATAAACCTACTTAACCGCCGATTGTAACATTCTTTCAAGCCCGGCCTTACGAGGCTGTCAGCCAATGTAAATGGTCAAGTCTCTTCAAGCGAGGAATGTTGCATAGGCATTTATTACTATAGCTTAGTTTCTGAACATTATAGAACAAGCAAAGTGGCCTTCTACAAGACTTATGAACAGTACTCCTCCCTGAATATAATATATTCGCAATGAATTATCTCAGACTTGTCGTAAGATAGACTTGAAGACGTATATCATTTCTTTCTTTAAACTTTGAATGAATCATTCATTCACCTAATGAATCATTCATTGGGGGAATCAGGGAAGAAGTGGGAAGAAATGTCGTTGGATCCATACTTTATTTCAAAGTCGTGCTTCGGAAGCTTTCACATTTTTATTTCTTTTATTTATACCTAAGTAAAAATAAAAAGGCAGTAAGAAAGCAAAAATACACAAAGTGGCCGATTATACAATTCATGCAAATTTCTAGATATCAAAAGTAAACCTTCCTTGTTGCTAAACGACGATTACAGCAAATCTGAGAAAGTAACGAGTATACATAGTCGGGCTTATCACCTTCGGATAACACACATTTTATTAGTTATGAAAGTACTGTGTGTCAAGCGGAACTTCTTAAATTCGCAAAACTTGCAGGGCAACTTTGTATAAAATCTAGCATTTAGGGCCAATAGTTATAATAAAACTCTTCCCGATTTTATTAGAAAAGTACATTATGAAGACACAAAACAGAGCAAACCTTTGTTAGAACTCTGTGACCTTGGTCAGAGTAAGGCCGTAAATTATATGCTAAATCCAACCCCGTTCGGCTCACATTCGAAAATCTAAAGTGAAAGCTGCCTTTAAAATGCCATGCGTCAAACATCTGAGAAGCAGGAAAGTTTATTGAATTCGTAGCTTTCAATAACTTTCACAGCAAATATCTTTCTAAGACAGATTAGGAAGATAAGGAATTTCAGCCAAGGCACTGCAATGGCTAGTCATACAGGAAAGAAAGGCTAAGCTTCGTAGCGTAATTCGTAGCTTTCAATAACTTTCAGAAGTAGACCTACTTACAAACAAATATCTTTCTAAGACAGATTAGGAAGATAAGGAATTTCGGCCAAGGCACTGCACTGCCAATGGCTAGTCATCCAGCAAAGAAAGGCTAAGAAGATGCATAAAATGTTTGCCATTCAGGATCTAATAAACTAAAAAATGCGCTTTGCATGGGATTTCCTTCGTCAATTAATCCTAAATGTCTATAAATCATTTTGCCATTTCACGAAAATTCAATCCAATAGCTTAGCAATAGCTAAGCTAATATAACTTTATTTTAAGTAGAATTTGGAAAGTCGCTAGAAACATAATCAGAGAATACATTCATGATTCATTTATTATTTGTGTTAATAGTAGTAGAAGTTGAACTGGCTGTAGCGTTAGCGTTCCTATACATATATATATACATATATACGTATACGTGAAGTATGGTAAAGACATTCTTATTTTTAGGTGACATACCCTCTGTTGGATGCCTGATGGTTAGTTGAAATATCTTTACTGTCAATCAGTTTTGAAATTCATCTTTTTCTGGGGTTCTTTTCTTCGTATTTCATCTTGATCGCATTGTTCTTTGCATTTTTTTTTCTTTTTTTTTTGTTATTTTCTTTTTCTTATAACTCTTTTTGATTTAACTGGTTATAAATTTTATTTGATTATTATTAATAATCGTTTTTTTTTTTGCTAATACGCACGCGCACGAGAATGTATTTTAAACCAATTAGTTACTCATGGATTTTGATTAAAGAACAAGTTAATATATATGTGAGCACAATTATAGGAGATTTTCAAATTTTTCAATTTTTATATTTTAATTATATGATCTAAAAATATTCATTTATGCGCTCATTTATTAGAGTCAGAATAAATATTGCAATTGATCAATTATTGTTAATTTAGTTTCATTTGAAGACAATTTATTATTATTATTATTATTATTATTAATTTAGTCAGAGAATAAATTCTAAGACTAACGTCTTAAAGCACTAGAATCTAAGGCTGTCGGCTTTATTTACAAAGTCTACTGCACTTGGGATTTGAAACCACGACCATTTAATTATTGGTCGAGACCCTATGCCTTCTCAGCCGCTCAGGCGGATGAAGGCAATTTAAGATTTCAAGTTGCTTGAAAGAACGAGTCCAACTTAAAAAACCTCTAGTCTAATTTCAATAGATTAAGAAATTCTGAGTTCACACATTACAGTCAAGCCACTTTAATGGCTTATATTAATTTCGTATGCGTGAGCGGAAGCGATGCATGCCATGACACCCCAATGCCATTAGCAATTATAAATAAAATAAATGAAGAAGTTATGTTCGACTTGAACGAAGCCCTACCAAATATTATCTAAACAAAATCTATGTTCTTACAAATTGAGATGACACTTTACGTGTTAATAGAGTCCAAAATAAGAAAAAAAAAGTATTTTTTAAATCTTCCAAGATAATTTCTTTCCCCTTTCTCGCCTTTCTCTAAGGCATGGTTCAGTGTCTTATGAGTTATATGTATACCATACGGTTGATCGTAACTATTTTGCAGACCAACTTAGCTTTAATTGTAATTTACTGCTGCAAGTATTCAGAAAATTGTTTCAAGCTTATTCCAAACTCTATTAACAACAATATTCTGGTCATTTTCAACTTTGAGTTAACTTAGAATATGGCACCGCTTTCTAAGCTTTTTTGAGAGCTTTTTTTTGAAATTTCAAAATCGTCACAAATACAGGCAAATAGATGAAAGTAATTGGACCTACGTATATACAGATAGTTATACGACCGTAGACCGACTATTTTTGTACCTTTAACTTATTACTTCTAAGGAAACTAGAGAAACTTATATACTTTAGAGTAGAGGAAAAAAATTGCATTAAAGAATGGTAGGACTTTTTTTTAGAATAAACAATGACAGATATGATATGATATCCGTAGTTAAACACAAAACCTAAGCACACGCACATAATTCAGTGAATGTACACTCAAAATAAAAAATCTTGAAAAAGCAGAAAAAAATTCTTTTTTTTCACTTGGAAAAATTTAATTGACTTAAGGAAAAATTTTACATATTTATATAAGCGAATTAACAATTTGCTCGTTTATTCTTAGTTTCATTTAGTATTGTAGTATTTAAAAAAAGCTTTTCTCAAACTTCTCTCAATTACTTCAGTTTTGTTTTAAATCTAAAAGGATTCATGTTAAATGAAGCCAGTTGCACCAGTTCCGCGCTTATCTAATCTAACATTTTCTTCTTCTTCTTCTTCTTCTTCTTCTTCTTCTTCTTCTTCTTCTTCTTCTCCTCCTCCTCCTCCTCCTCCTCCTCCTCCTCCTCCTTCTTAACTATGTAACACAGAGTCATGTTCTTATAACTTCCGAATGATGTGATGTGTCAGCGTTTTGAGCTCACGACCAATTTTGTTTAACGTCGTTTTCCATAAGCAGTGAACTAACCAACAAAGAGGTCTTCCTTAGTTCCTTACTAATCTACAATTGGATCGACGTTGCTTAATTTTTTAATTGTCCCTAGCGATTTTCATTGTAATTCCCTAATCTAATGAAGTACAAGAACGGCGGTTTTAACTCCCTTACGATAAGGAGACCAATGCCTCTTCATCCTCTGGTGGTGTAGTAAAAAGTTAACTTTTTGCTCTAAGTTACATCCTTTTCAACTCCAATAACCCAAGTTAGGCTTTTCTTAGCTCCAATATTCCTAGTTAGATCTGTCTTAGCTCCAACGT
>KK502467.1:839511-870939 GCA_000688735.1 Glossina austeni | reverse complement strand
AAAATTAATAGGGTATACGTGGACACCGAATTCATTCATCATCAATTTTATCTTAATATTACTAACGATGTGAGTATTAAATAAAAGAACTTGGAAAGTAGAATGCGAAAGGCATAGTGGTGGGTATGCGAGATTCGGCCCACGTTTTCTTACTTGTTTTTCTTCTTTTGTTTATAGTATGCCCAATAATTCAGACAATGTTTCCTTTTCGTGCAAAACAGTGACGATCAGAAAGAAGTGCAGGAAGACAAAGAAGAAAGAAGTAGGTTGGTGGTCACGGCCTAGTGGGTTTGTGCCCAATCTGTATGTTTACCGACTGTGCACTCACTATAGTTACGAACAACTTAAACTATAGCGTCCTACAGATTTTAATCCCTGAAGAGTGACGTGACTCTTACCTAATTGCCTTACATAATCTTAACAAGAATGGTATGAGCTTCCTATCTTTTAGCACAAACGATTTATGGCAGTTGAAAATTAATTTCTTTCGCGACTAAAACGGTTCTACTTGATAACTCTCTCCCGTCATCAGAGAAAAGCAAAGTTAAGGAAATAAATCCGCATTTTTGTAAGTAGTTAGCGGTGTTGACATCTTTAGCGTTATACTCGTACTCTTGTTAAACACAGAATATGCGTAGTATGAAATTGACAAAAACGTTTTCTAAAGTACACTATTATGGTAAATACACCTTCACAATGATTTGTTTGTTTTATGAGGAAAGCCGGCAAGTACGGATTGACGGCCAACGACGTATATACTCATCCTACCTGGCTAAAGGGTTAAAGCAGTTGTTAACGAACGAGGGGCATGATTCTGTTGTAAAAGCGAAGGTTGGCATTTTTCTGACGCCTTAGCAAAAAATGCATAAATATTGCGAAAATTGTACGGCAACTTAAGCATAGATCTCAACTTGAAAAACAGAAATTGCTCTCGAATATTCAGTGTCAGGTCTTGTACACCTAATGAATACCTAGTGCAGCTTTCTCATCCAATTCTTCACGATTCGTATGGTTAACGTTTTGCCTACGCAACGTTTTAAATAGGCGAATAGGAAAATAACTCTACATACCTAGTACATAATATGCACAATGGATCGCATTCTGTGGGCAAATCCAACAGTGGGCCTATGTGGTTTCGTTTTTCCCTTTATTTTATATTGAAAATTTTCTCTTCGTCTGTCTTATAATTCGAACTTTTCTATGAAACTTTCATCTCTTTTAAAGCAAAGAGAAACAAACGCATACATCTAGAGCTTATTATATAGTTTAAATAATTTTTTCAAATCTTCCTAAATAAAGTGCAAAAGTGAAATTAATCATGCTATGGATGTTTAACTAAACGCATTTAAAATTCAATAGCGTTTCCTATTTTGCGAATTTTACGCATATATTTGTTATTTTACATACTGTTTGACACGCCATTGTTTCTTAAATGCAATTGTTGTACATCTGCGTGTTGTTCTGCACGGATGTCGATACGTACACGTACCTATCTATATATATATACAAGTAAATATATTTGTAAATATGTACGCATGTGTTAATTCAATGTCGAAATGAGAAAAAAATGAAAATCTTAATTCGGGTAATACATTTTGACAACATGACGGATCACCGACGAAAAAAAACTAAAAAAAAAAAAAAAAGAAAAAGAAAAGAAAACACAAATATGTGAAAAGGAACTCAATGAATGAAATAAAAATGTGGTGGTAGAGAGTAGGGAGACCATTGTATGTCTATGTAGCAAAAACTATTATAGAAAATATATGTTAAAAAAGAATCCATACATACATACATACATGCATGCATAGAATTTACAAACAAGTCATGGGTATTAGTTGTAGTCATATACATATGTATATAACACTTAAAAGCAGGGACGCTGAACAGATCTCTTCATTTCCCCTTTAATAAGGGTGCTTTTCCTTAGCACGTTATCCTTCTTNCATTCCTGTTGGTCACTTTTTATTTCGTTTATTTCACTCTTTATCACTTTTTCCGAAAAAAAAAAAAAAGAAATAAGAAAAAAAAAAATACAATTAATTCTTTTCGTTTTTGTTTTTTATTTAAAGTTTTCTGTTTTCATTCTTTTTTCTATCAAAGTTAAACGTAGATATGTAGTGAGTACGTATATAGTTAAGTTCGTGTTACCACAAAGTGACATTGCGTGTGAGTGTCAAAAAATATCAAAACATCACATCAAATAAATGTAAAATTGAATATATCTCTCCATATATATATATATATAAATGTAAGTGTGTAGCAATATAGAATTAGAACTGCGGCACTTGAGGGAGGGTCTGCAATGAAATGTATGTAGTGAAGAAAAACAAAAAGAAAAACACAAATGTCTATTAATGATAGCATAGACTACGCGTCTGTCCTGTCCTGTCCTGTGTAGTTCAACATGAGCGTTTCAAATATTGTTGACCATAAACGAGACTCGGAATTTTGATGTACGCATACATATAATTACTTAAAAATTTACTTAACCTTTTTTTTAATGTATACAACAATTTTAAGTTGATTAAATTATAGGCATGCGTTGTTTTTTGCTTAACCTTTCAAGATTCAATACGAATTTTATTCATTACATAATATCTTCATTTATTAATTTCGAAATTTCACAACCGTTCGCACAGAAGATTTTTCATATAGAATCTGCTATAGATTAATAGTCGATTCAATAAATGTTTTGGTGATTTTAGAAGACTTTGAGTAGACTTTGTCTTACTTTAGAACCCATTTCTTTCTTTGGAACCATGAGGTCACTTGCAAACTACTAACTGTGTGTATGTTACTAATGTCAACGCCCAAATTTTTTTGTTCATTGTACCACTTTTGGTATAGGATATATTAAGTTAGGGTGGACGCATGTAACACCCAGAAGGGCTAAAGATGGACCCGCCTATTATTATACCGATCGAATCAGAATCATTTTCTAAATCGGTTCAAGCTTGTGCTTGGTCGTCTCTCTGTCCGTCTGGTATTTGTCCATGTAAATTTGTGCTCAAGATGCACGCTGCAGTTTATGAGATATTTTGGTTAAGCTTGGTAAGCAGACGTACTTCGGACCTAGGATGAACGCTGTTAAATAAGATTCGTTATATGTAGAAAAATCGCAATTTTCCAAATTTATCGGCAAAAGTGGCTAAGTAGTAGTATTCCGACATTCCAAATTAGTGTGAAAACGCTAGACCGACTAGGATAATTTTTTTTGAACCCCTTCTCATATAACCATTCCTACGATATAGAATCTTTCTATGGTGAAAGGGTCGAATTGTCAATATTTTGTGGTGAAAATTAGCTCATATTAGTAAATTGACAAAGACATCTACCTTAAAGCATTTGGACCACGTGTGTCTATTTTTTGGATGCTATCGCATATAAGCTTTCTCATGAAACGTAAATCCTCGTATGCCAAAAAGGCCGAATTGATAATTTTTTTGTGATGAAAATTTTTTCCTGGTAGTAGTTAAATAAAAAAATTAAGTGGACCTAATTTGAATCAGATGGGTTTATTTCTTGGCTCTGCTTCTTGTAAGATATCTCATGAGTAGTAAGCTCTTCGGAAAAAGGCTTAATTTTTAACATTTTATGATGAAAATTAATTCGTAGTAACTTTCCAGCAAAAAAATTAACGGTAGTGAATTTAGGTCAACATACCCCATACTTATATAGGGCCTATCACGAAACGCGAACTTTTATATGAAGAGAAAATCTAACCTTCCAATGCGGGCTTTCATGACAATTATTTACGCTTTACGTGAAAATAATGCGTAGTTTTTCGAATATTATTACCAAACCGAGAGGATAACTATGCCAGGCGAAGTTGTGCAATGTATGCAACGGTCGGTGCTGCTCGACTATAATATTCTCACTTATTTAATAATCATGTTGATGCCGAGTGCACAAACGTCGACTTATAAGACGATTTTCCCTTTAATGTAATCGGCCAAAGTTTGCGTGTTGCCCTTATTAAAAGAATTTACAAAAAAGTTTTTTATTAATCAAAAGTTTGTCATTCAACGCAATAATAAAACCCATAATAATAACAACCGTTCAGACAAGAATACGCGTGCACTGTCAACGCAAAGGAACAAAAAAAAAACACTAATATTTTAATTATTGCCTTTACTCTCTCGCTTAATTGTAAGCTTTCTTTTTTTTTTTGTGTGGACCCCCTAAGCAAGCATTTTATTGCAAGCATTTAAAAAAAGAGTTCACTTTCAGGAATAATAAGCTTTCCATAGTTGCAAGTCTATAAGTGCGCGTACCTAAATTGCTGCGGAATTTGAAACCTTGTGACAGCTCCAATAATTTAGACAGCCTTTCACTTTTGAGGTAAGCGACACGAAACTATCGCTTTGAATAGAATCTTTGATTATCTCTTAGCATATTGTATAACCTTGACCAATATTAGCATATGAGTATAGATGAGATTTCTTAAAATATTCGTTTGATGTTCGTGAAATTCTGAGTTGATTTAGCCATATCTGTCCGTCTGTGTGTCTGTGTGATGTGTGTTGTTGGCACTCTCCTGGTCGCAAAAATAAAGATATCGACTTCCAATTTGATGGAAACATTGGAAGTTTCTGCACGCAGGTTGGCATTGAAAATGGGTCANTATGTATGTATTTATGGATATGTGTACAACACTGTAAGATGTCTTTTTGCAGCAAATTAAAATGTCAACATTACAAATTTAAGGCATTTACCGAATATAAGGCAAGCACTTAATGTCTTATCAATTTGTCTTGTCTTCGCAGCTCTATTCCATTGAGTTTCGGTTTTTCACTTTAGCTTAAAATTTTTGTCTGCACAGTACAGTGTGTATGTGTGTGTATGTGTGGATGCGAATTTGGTTTTCTTTCATTCTTTCTCTTTTTTGCTTTTTTTTATAGATTTTTGACAATGCTGCTAATGTCATCATCAATCTTCAGCGAGAATTTTTGCAAATACGTAAACATTTCACTTTACTACCACGAGAACATTCAACTAATAATAAACGAATATATGTATATAGTTGTTTACATGGTAAACAAGCGCATGCAATGCAAAGGTACTCCTTACGAATAATGTCTGTATGTATGCGGGCATTTATTTTTAATACTGACAATACTGTGTAAGAAAGTCAAACAAAGTTTTTTATTTAAATAATTTCAGTGATTTTATGCAAAGACTGATGATGTCTTGCTCCCCTTTATAGAAAACGAGAATCATTTGTTTTTCGCGTAGTTATACGCGGTAGCTATTTACGCGGTAAAATAATATATAAATGCAATCATAATTGTAAACAAGTTGCACGAATACATTACATAGTCAAAATCTTTCTTCTTATGAACTTTTTTACACACGCACTCACTTAATATGAAAATTAACTACGAAAGGGAAACATATGCCAATGATCGTGAAGTAAAGGTGCAACAAAGTGAAAAGTTATCTCTTTTATTAAGAGAGAGTATCTTTGTTGTCTCACCCACAAAGCTTTGGTGCAACAGCATTACAATCTTTTAAGACATCATTTTTCGAAATTGCCTGCATTTAAAATAGGTTGGAAGATCATTGTTCCTATCTTTATAGCTAACACTAAAGGCTGAAGGATAGACACATTTTGTCAAACCACTTGCAACACGCGGAAGGCAGTTCTAAACCGATTTAAACATGTCCATCTGCCTGTCTGTCTATGTAGGGTCTCTCGTAAGCATCCTTTCGGTCTTTGGCTTCAATTTGGGCGAAGACATTGTAAGTTCTTGCACGCAGGTTGGTATTGAAAATGGTACAACGCACGCGCTCACAGCAAATCGTAAACTGTGGACTGAAATGTCTTCCCTCGCAAAAATTTATAGTTTTTTGCTTATTACTTATAAAATATGTACGACAGAAGGTTGAAGTTTTCTATGTTTACCTCACTACTCATATCAAAGTAAGTGAAAAAAATTGGCTTTGCTCTGCGAAGTTAGAAGTGATCATAATTTCTTTTCACTTTTTTACATTTTCTGCTTATTAGTCATAACGTAAAGAAGAAAAGAGGGGTGGAGGGGAGGGTATGACAAGCTGAATGGATTAATTCTAAGCTAAATATTACGGACGTCAGGACATGGTAGGATAATTTTCTCTCCACAATTCCATCGATTTTGAGCTTTAGATAGGATAAAGGCGATGGATATAAGAGATTCAGTCGCGGCCGAGTATAATTTTCTCTCGTGTTTTTTTTTAATTCGTAAACAATTGTTCATAAATAACTTGGAATGGAAACGATGAAGAAAAATAAAAATTTTCTCTACTCTGAAGCTCCCGAAAAAGTGACATTACGTAGCGTTATATATGATTACAAATTTTAAGTCGAAAATCCTTCACAAAGCAAAATGAAAGTTTCTAGGCGATGCGGTGAAGTTAACCAAATCAAAAAAATACTTAATAAATTTTAAAGACTGCCGAGTGTTTTATACGTTATATAGATGCAGATATATACAAAATCTATAGAGTCTATAGACATTTAATAATACACAACCAATCCATATGATACTTGGCTGTATGTGTTATTATTTGAAATGTAAAACAATTGAAAATATAGTTTGAGACGAATTTGTTTAATAAAATTTATTAAACGGTCAGCAAATGATCGATGAAGTTATGACTAAGACACAAATATAAATATATGAACATATATACGTCTATGTATGCATAAGTTTAAAATTTTATTTATATTTTCACAAGCGTAAGATTTCCAACAATAGACAAGGAGCTAAAGGATATTAATCGCTATCATGATCGAGAATCTTACGGCAGTTTACTGGAAGTATGGACAGACTGACAGATTGATTGACTGACATTGTTTTACCACTCAAAAATACATATAGTTCCTAGCATATCTGTACAAGTGTGCAAAGAATCGATAGACGACCTAACTGCCAAATCGATTTGACTTGAATGAAAGCAATGCAAGTCGTGTTTCTGGATGTAATAACTTAGTGTATATCTCTTCTATGGGTGAATATATTGAAAGTTGAAAAAGAAAACTTTTTTTTAAATTTGGAAAATCTTATTATAGTCTACTTCTTCTACCGATGTCTAATTCTAAACTGATTATTTTGAAAATTCTTTCGATTTTACTTATCTTTAACTTTAGTAACATTTGAAAGAGCACAACTTTCCAACAATATTGCTTTCTTGATATGTAGATATGAAGAGTTATTTACAAATTCTTAAAGCCATAGTGCCAGTGGCGCTCGAAATTGTTTGATTTATAAAATGTCCCTCCCCTAGGCACACACACTGACTGATAACCTTAATGTAAATGAAAACGAGTGATATAAACTTAATCTATAAGTAAATAAGCACAATTGACTTAGTCTACATAGTTTATCGTCGATATATTAGAAGTAATGATAAAAGAAATGCTGCTGATCAGCAAACGATAACATATGCGCGCATGTATAAAACTGTTTCAATTGAATCTTTGGCGCCATGGAATACCTCGAATACTATGCGAACACCTAGCCCTATGATGTTCACAAGCATTGATTGTAAATACAAATAAAGCGGTAGAAATATTATCGGAATTTGTTTATGTATGCAATACAGTAGAAGTAAAAGTAAGTAAGTAGCCGTGTCACTTACTTCATATATTTATTAGATAACAATAATTCTTGTTACGTACTCATAGAAAAAAAAAAAAAAAAAAACAAGATTAATAGTATTTATCGCGTAAGCAAAACTCCAATGTGTGTTAAGAGGCTTTTCACATACCTATGTAAAGACATAATCATGCGCAAGAGTGCACGAGTGCGCTTCGACTATATGCACATGCAACAAAGTATATTGCAAAGGGTGTCCCAAATCGGCTTTATGCCTTACATTTATTTATTTGCTAACTGACAATATTTTTATTTTATTAAAAGAAAAATTAATAACATAGACTTTATAAAAGCCATAAAATGCTGGGTTAACTGTTGCCCTGGAAACTTTTCGACGAGATTTCGCAGATCATGTTCGCATCATCAAATTTGTCGGGTTATCGGTTTAATGTTTTTTATGATTTATTCGATACATATTTTTTTCTTTAACGTAACAACAAAGAAATAAAATCAAAAGCCAGCGAATATTAGTTGAAATAACGGCCTCTACATAGCTTACTTAGCATCTTGAGTTTTTTTTTTTTTTTTTCTAAATTAATTAATTCGATTTGAATGACATGAGATCATAAGTCTGCGAATCACAAATTATAACTAATAAATCAGTGGGGTCTCTCCGCATTCATTTCTGAATTGAATGCAATTTTAAAGAAATTCTTTATGACATCATCACTGCTCGACAGAATTTATCTTATTTCGAAGAGTGAATGTGATGAATAGAAAATGCATATGTAAAAGAGAACAACAAATCATTCAACAAACCAGTTAGCCAAACCTCCAAGTCAAGCAAGCACCCGAACGAACAATAGTAATGACAAAATGAGTATAAATGGATTAATGCATTTTCGTTAAGTCATTTTATTTGTATCTTTCCACAAAAATTCACTTTAACGATATGGACATAGAAACACAAGCATTAATACAATAAACGGATACCATGTACCTGCATATTTAATGTGTTGACTTTGCTAATAACTTAATTCTACTCTCAAGCAAAATCGTTCCTTTCCAACTCATATTGAGAGCTCTGTACATTTTACTTTAATAAACGTGAAGCAACGAAATACAAAGGGGTTTGGATATAATGAAGCCTTTGACAGCTTTTTCTTTTATATTAGAATTAATTTCAATTTACTCATTAAATACGTACAGGTTTTAGATGCCGTCTAACATTTGCTTCATTGAATAAGTTATTAAGTAAAGTATTACTTTTGTAATCTTTTTCAGCGAATACGAAGCATAATTAGTTTCCTCGACTTGATGGTCAGTTTCAAATACTTATTTAATTTCGTCCAGATGTTTTCTGTTATGTTCTAATTAGATTAATTCAGTTTAGAGAACGAAACATAGGCTAATTTATTTTGGAAAACTTAATTTATTACACTTACCCTTAAAAAATGACCAATTTTTCCTTCCATTTGAAAAATATAAAATATGTAGACATCGTTGCTTAGCATAAAACCGACACACGACTTCGCGTATTTTTTCTTGTATTAGACATTGTCAGAGTTTTGTGACACTTAGAGAATGCCATACATAAGAACACAAAATGATCTATATTAATCATTAACTAACACTAGGCGAAAATAGACTAAGATTTATTTCCAAAAATTTACGTTTACCGCACTTCAAACCGGATTAAAACATTAAATTAACTAATTAATAATTTACAGGCACAGACGGCTACATGTTTGTACATGTAGCTTAGCTACTTTTTTACATTTATTATTTTCTCTTTATTTCGACTACATTTCCAATTTTTTCCTTTCGCTCTACTATTAGCTACTCGCTTTATTTTACTTCACTTAACTTTACTTTGTAAAAACTAAATAAATTGCTTACATTTTATATTTACTATGAAATTTACTTATTATATTTTACTTTACCGACACATTTCACATTAAATCACATTAATTATTAGGCAAATTCTAACAAGTAATTGCGCGTCTCCCAAAATGGCGGGCAAATGCAATGAGCGCGCTAATAAACTATCGATTAGCAAAAAAAAAAGAAAAAAGAGACATGTAACAACGCGTATGATAGAAGAGCATCAATTTTCTACTACTATCTATTAATTGGAAAGTGCCATCTTTTACAACTCAACAGCCTTAATGTGTGGGGGAATATTAAAATAATAATCAGGTGCTTTTAACGAGGCAATTAAAATGAAGGTCCTAAGTCTGATGAAACATCAATGATTTGCATATATATAATAGATGCATATTCCATATATAGATGCATTTTATATTTATTATAAAGTTTATTTACTATATTTCACTTTACCAACATATTTCACATTACATCACATAATTTAATAAGCAAATTTAACCAAATCACTTACGTCTCCCAAAATGGCAGCCAAATTCAGCGAGCGCACTAATAGACTACCGATTAACAAAAGAAAAGAATGAAAGTCCTAAGTCTGATGAAACATCAATGATTTGCATATATAATAGATTCATATTCCATATATAGATGTATTTTATATTTATTATGAAGTTTATTTATTTATATTTCACTCTACCAACACATTTCACATTAAATCACATAATCTAATAAGCAACTTTAACCAAATTACTTATGTCCCCCAAAATGGCGGCCAAATGCAGCGAGCGCACTAATAGACTGCCGATAAGAAAAAAAAAATAAAAACAGACATATAACAAGCCGTATAAATGTCGTGGCAAACTTTTCTACTTTACCAACACATTTCACATTAAATCACATAATTTAATAAGCAAATTTAACCAAATCACTCACGTCTCCCAAATTGGCGGCCAAATTCAACGAGCGCACTAACAGACTGCCGATTAGCAAAGAAAAAGAACAGACATGTAACAACCTGTATAAATATCGAGGGAAACTTTTCGACTACTGTGTGAGAAAAGTTCCTTTTTTAACAAGTAATCGATAATTTTACTTAATCGCAATGCATTTTTATCTATTTCAATTATAAAGTATTTGTAAACAGACAACTGCAACGAGCTTCCTAAATCTGGTCAAACGTAAAAGTTTTTGTGTCAATATTATCCTTAGGTCTACAAGGACCCTACAAAGAAGTGTTAAATGCTTATATTTACGAAAGTGCGATTCTGGAAAGTTTAGGCTAATGGAGTACTTAAAATTTCGGCCAGAAATTAAAAATATGAATTACTGAGTCATTGCTCTCATTTTAAAATGGTGCCATTCGATATGTTTGTTAAAACAAAGCTTTGTTCTTCTCTGAAAATCGAGCACTTTTCTTATAGGCAAAGCGAAAAACATTAAATTGCAAATATAATCGAGAGTCGGTAAATTCCAAAAACTTTTGCGTACTATAAAAATGAACTACAATTACCTATGGGTACTTAAGAAAATAAATATAAATATTTACACAATTGCTCTTGAGAGCGCTTCAGTTTGATAATTAAGTTCTTGTTGACACTTGTTGACAACTTAATTAAGAAAAATTCCAAGATGTTGTTGTTAATAAAAACTCATTTAAAATTTCAATAAAGTGTAAGCTTCCTTAACTCAAGCTAGGGTAACTAAAAAGGCGCCAGTAAATTCATTATGTAAACACAAACAACACAAACATTCAAGTCGTCTAACATTTTAATTGATAAATTTCTGATGCATTAAGGATAACAAATTCGCAAAAAAAACAAGAAAAAATTAATTTTCAAAATATTTAACCAGTGTTCTACAATTTTTAAGATTCTGTATAAAAAATTTAAAATAAAAAAAAAAAAAACAAATTTAATAGAAAATTTGGAATTATCCGCCCACCAAACACCTAACAATATTTTCACAGACTTTTTTAAGATAATATCGTATTTTTCTTTTAATTTTAATACTATATTTTCAAACAAACTGTTTTAATCCTATTAAATCCTTAACCATAGAGAGATACGGACATAAATAAAACCTAAAAACCACAAAAGAACAACATTTTCGTCATCATCATCATCAGACGTAGCCACGGGGCGCACGTCACATTATAAATTCAAAAATTTTTGCTAACTCATGCCAAAATAGAAACAAATAAGAAAACTATATTCAGTTCAAAACGAATTTTGGATACCCATGAGTTAAGGTAAAGGTTTATTTGAAAAATGTTCCAAGTCTGCTTTCTCCATCACTTAGATGTAAGGTGTAGTATGGTAAAAGTTATATATGTAATATATTAAAAGTTATATTTTTGATATCGAAATATTGCCGTCGTAAAGTAAAGAAAATCAGACATAGTTTAATATACAAGGTTTACCTGAAACCCTCTGGGGCAAAAGGTAAGATTTTTAAGTTTAGTTGTCAGATCTTTTCCAAATATTTATTATCTATTGTTTGTTGTTTTAGAATTATTTTGTTTATCACGTCCACTTTCAAAATTTGATGTCTTGATAAAATCGAATCAGAAATGTGTGCTTCAGACCAAAGCGTCGAACGTAAGGATAGACCGATAGACATATGAATGTCATTAAATCTTTTCAAAATCTCTTTCCATGCAAAAGTATATTCACTCTCGGTCTTGTAACGGTCACAAGAGAAGCATGTTCTTATACTTCGGTTATAGATAACAACAAAAATAAATAACGAAATCAAACTGAAAATTTCATTACATTTCTACGTACCTGTAGTAGAAGAAAAGAAATATAAAAATTTACTAAATTATTCATGGAATGCTTGTAGGATATACAAACATGTGCGTAAGCATGTTTGTTTGAAAACACTCCTCCTCATGTGATGCAAAACACAATAAAAGAAATATGAAAATCTCACGCTGATTAACTTTGACAACGTGCATCACTGACAAAATCATTCAAAATCCGAATGATCACAAAACTAACAAACTTGTCTAATTATCGCATTGTTTGTCTCCTTTGTTTTTTTTTATATATCTTTTGCAGCACCAAAGTTACCTGCCACTATGCATGATTATCAACTAAACAGTCAGACTACTTTGGACGGTATGTGCCGTAATGTATCCATATCTGGTAGTATAGTAACAAGTCATCAATTAGGCGTTCAAAATACAACGGGTATATTATTAAGCGGTAATCATAGTCCAAATAATTTGGGTATGAGTTGTGCCTTGACAGCTGCCGCAAATAATTCGGGTCGTACAAATTTCACGAATAAACAATTAACAGAATTGGAAAAGGAATTTCATTTTAATCGTTACCTAACACGAGCAAGACGTATTGAAATAGCAAATACCTTGCAATTGAATGAAACTCAGGTATGTTGTTAACTTTCGAATCAAGATCTTATGAATTCAAAATTAATCTTAACGATTATGAAATGTTAAAATAGGTGAAAATATGGTTTCAAAATCGTCGCATGAAACAAAAGAAACGAGTAAAAGAGGGACTAATACCAGCCGATGTATTAAGTCAACATACGGTTTCTACGACAACCACACCACCCGCTACTAACTGCAATTCAACATCTTCAGCACAAAGTTGTCCAGCAAATAGTAAATGTCTTAGCAATAATAGCAGTGACTGTATACACAGCACTTCTACTAAATCAAATGCAAATCCAACAGATTGTCAACTACAAACAACTGTACTCGGCGATAACAGCAGAGAGTCGAACTGAATAAATAGCAAACAAACATAAAAATAGAGAAATATATATATTTGCTTTAAGGCGACTGTCTAGGAGATAATTCGAATAGGAGTAATTTTCTTATTTGAGTTTTCATGGCCATGCCAAGCGATAAATAAAAAGTAGGGAGATTGATACCCGCATGAAATGACCGACTAAAATATGCTTGCTTAGATGAAGGGCGAACAGTTGACCAAGGAGAAAGGTTGCCATGCAGACGGGCGGGTAAACTAGCGGAGAAATGACTTATATGAAGGCTGAAATATGAGGATCATGAGAAAATAAACAGGCGGATCAACAAGCAAAGAATCGGGAAAGTGTCCGTAATAACAGGCATTAGAATAGGCGTACCCTAATTCACGAAGTCGGTCAACAAACAAAGAATCAAGTGCTCAGGCCAGTAGACGGACCGACATGCGAACAAGCAAGGATTCTACAACCGAAATGACTAAATTAACGTTCGAAATTTGTTTAGTAGCGTGACTAAATGTTTTTTTTTTGTCGAGATTTTTTTTCTATCGCGATTGTATACTGTAGGCGAGCAGATCAAGCCAATTTTCAATATTAGACTCAGAATAAAATTAATGTTTTTTCTCAGCCTTTCGGAGATTCCAGTTACTAACTTTAAATCAACGTCTAAATTGACTTAGAATCTCACGCTGATTAATAAGTATTTCCAAACGGCATATATACATATAATATGTGTGTTATATATATGCATAATCTATATCACAAAATATATAGAAAATATGTCAGATGTAAGGTACGTAGATATATATATATATATATATATATATATGTATATATATTATGTACGTGTGTTTATATTCAATGTGGAAAGTAGAACATGTATCTCATACAGAAATACGATGTATATACATATACATATCATCCTTCATGTATATTTATGGACGCATGTTTGATATGTTTGTTAATATATATAAACTAAAGTATTTAATTTCACTATTGCGGTGGTGGGTGTCCGTTCATTTGGCTGTGATATGCTTCTTGGCATCAGTGTCTGTACATAACCATATTTCTTGTATAAATAAAACAAAATTACATTTAACCAGCTCAGGGATAACTTTTTTAAGAAAAATCTAGAACAATTTCTTCTTCTCTTCTTTCTCTCTCTTTTTCTAACATTTAAGTTAAACAATAGTTCAAAACTTAAATGTTGCAATAGAAAATTTACTAACAAATCGCTTTCGGTTTTAAGTAATCTATTTAAAGTGAACTTTAAAATTGTAAATAAATTTTTATAAAGAAACATAGATGCATTCATATTTATTTTTATTGTTTAAAAACGTTTTTGTTAAGATAAATAAGTTATTTAATAATTAATTATCTACATTAAATATAAACTAGTCTTCAAATATTGTGTATATATGTGGATATAGAAATATTTCTTTAAATGTAAAAAATAAATTTAAAAACAATATAATAAATAATAAATAAAAATAATAAGTCTTTGTTTTAATTCCTACTTTTATAAAATATTATTTTGTATTTGATATCTCTGAAGAAGAGAGCAAAGTGTAGGACCTGACGAAGACACATTACTTTTTACAATTTCGATATGGGCGTGGGTTACAAAATGGTTTGACAAACGACGAAGGAATTGCATGCAATTTCTTTGCCTATTTCAGGCATTTTGAAGTTGATTTGTTTCCTGTTAAATTGAAACAATTTGCCAAACTATAAATGAATTCACTATAAGGATTTAAACCTAGTTAGGTAAAGCAAGGATTAATACAAAATTTTGTCGAGATTATCCTTAATTGAAAATGTTTACCTGTTGATAACTTAAAATTGGTATATAATCCAATCACTTTCATTCAGACAAATTGGAAAACGATAAATGATGACTTAAACTTTGCAAAGCTTAAAGTAATACAACTGTCAAAGAACACGTAGAGACAAAATGTTTGGCTATGCCATTGTTGCAAATGTTAGAGGGCTTATGCTATTCAGATTATCTTAAAGGAGAAAACTAAAACTAGTCCAATTTATTTAGTTGTTTAGACTTACGAAAGCTCTCCTTGAGGCAACCCAATTGATTTAGTTATTTCGACGACCTACAAACGAAAAAAAAAGCAAACGTGATTAGGGATTACCTACCAATCCTATCTTGAGGGAACAAAAGAAAAACAAACTTCACCAATCTGGTCCAATTGATTTAGCGGTTCCTTGCAATAGCAAAATCTATCAAAATTTAATTGTATGGAGTTTCAGTCACTTCGTTGCACTCGAAATTTTCTGACTGAATTTCCTTAATTGTCAACAATTTTACAGAAATCAAAACTTTCAAGTTTTTAATCTTTATTTCAACAAACTTGAAGAACATGGAATTTGCCAATTTCTTTGTTCTTCTATTTTGTGCTTTCTTCAAAATGTTAACGGTAGTATAGAGACAGATAGATAAACAAAACAGATAATGCTTCTCTATCTCTATCTATCGATACTGTTACTTTCTAATTCAAACCTTGCCGAACCTTGCTATTTTTATGCTATAAGGCATTTTAAAAAACATTGCCACCCTTCACATACAACCTGCTACTGTAAACTTGAATTGCTTGTGAGTGACGATGCCGGCGCTGCTACTTTTTAAAAAACACAAGCAATTTTGTAAATACGTTCAAAAGCCGTTTGAAAGCTGAAATTCCAAAAACATTAAAGCACTAGAATTGACTGATTGACTGATAATGCCATTTGCAGTGCCACCACATAAGAGAAGAAAGTAAAATACTGCCAAGCACAAAAATACTAACTCTGATTACAATAACAACTCTGTGAACGCCGAAATGAAAAAACCTGCAAATCTTTAAAGCTTTAGATTTATTCCTTTCACTTGAAATTGTGCCAGCGAGCACATTAAAAAACATTTAATTTTTAATTAGAAACATTAATTTTAAAATCCAGATAAACAATTCAACATTTTAGAAAGTATCATTTCTAACTTGGCTTCACTGTCAAAAAACGTATGAACTTTTTGCTTCAACAAACATATGTACAAATAATGTCGATAAAAAGCAATTCTGAGTTTCTACAAAACCATTTTATATAATATTATAAAATAACTATATATAAAAATTTTGTTTTCATTGCTTCATCTTGTCAGCCGAATAATCGAAGAAATCTTTTCAGAGCAAACTAAATTTTATAAATATATTTATAAATATATTTTTGCAACTTATCGATAACAATTTCCCACCGTTAAACTTAAACAGCTGTTTCGTGCAGCTGTTATATATCTTCTATTTTAATTATCAATTTCATTCTCTTTTAGTTCTTTTGTTTTGATATAGACGATGCATTAAAAAAAGGAAGAGAAAAATACAAAATTATAAAAGATAAGTAAAAATTTAAAAGTTTAATTTCCCATCATTCAATGATAAATGGATAAGGATTCTCAAAACTACTACGACGTTTTAAATGTTCGTAGAGATTGCTCTGGTAAGGAAATTCGTAGCGCTTTCTTAGAACTGTCAAAAAAAGTTGAGTACACAAATTCTAAGAATATGTAAAAAAGTAATTTCTATTCTCTCCATTATAATTCCTATTAATTACGTAGTATCATCCCGATGTAAGCGTAAGCGTAAAATCAAATCCAAAGGATGCAGAAAAATTCGTTAAAATTTATGAAGCTTATCAGACGCTAAGTAAACCAAAGATGCGTAAAGAATACGATAATCTCTTGTTACAGGGTGTCCGTTCCAGTGAGCGCAGAATAGTGGAAGATCCGTCAAATACCACAGTTCATGGGTTTGATATATTGCCATAAAGGACTATGAATGTAGAATTAAATTTAATTATATTTCTCTCTGGTTTTTATTATCTAGATCTTGGGAAGTTAGACCAGACGTTGATGCTCATCCGGGTCCTTATTATGGTGTTAAAGGTTGGAGCCGGATTTCAAATTCAAAAATTGGTTTGGCTTTGTTTATTGTTGGCATAATAGGTGGCCTATCAGGAATTGCCTCTGTTAAGTAAGTCCTAATAAATTTATTCAAAACTCAATTATGTACGGATTCGCATCAAAATTAAAAGCTTGTTCCTATTGCATTTCAAGGCGTTCCCATACTTACCAAAAAACGCGTATAGATGAAGTTTCTGCGAAAGCCAGTGAACATCATGAAAAGATACGGTCTGATGCTCGAAAGTATGGTAAGGAGGAACAAGTACAGCGCGTAGCGAATCGCATCTTCAAAAGAATAGATTCATAGCCTCAGTCATTGCTTTATTTCTTCGCAAAAGAAAGGAAGAGCGGCAAATTTTGTAAATAGCAATATTTTGAAAGTAATTTAAAAAAAAAAGAAAAAAATAAATGTAACCAATCTTTCAAATACCAAATGGAATAACAAATTTAATACAACTTCGTTCTCTGGATGAATGTAAGAATCATGGCTGCGTAATGAACCGTAAGGACCGTAATAATACCAAATATTGAAGACAACTATAGTGAAGTTATAAGTTAATACTCGTAAATTTATGTACACATAAAGGCTTAATATTTTCTAGACTAGTTAAGTAGATTTGCTGCTAATCTCAATTGTTATTTGTCAACTTTACAATGAAATTTTAATTATAAAAAGTACAAATTGTTATGCAATAATACATTTTATTAATATTTTAGAAAATTCGCCACAATTAAAAAATGTTATAAAATATATGATAACTTTGTAAAATGTGTTTAAACACCTGCACTTGCTTTAAATGAAAAACAAAAAAAAAAAACAAAAAAGTAGAAGGAATGAGATTTCTTTTAAAGCGACCAATGAGCAAAAA
The DNA here is from genome assembly GCA_000688735.1 of Glossina austeni. Classification (NCBI taxonomy): domain Eukaryota; kingdom Metazoa; phylum Arthropoda; class Insecta; order Diptera; family Glossinidae; genus Glossina; species Glossina austeni. The sequence continues at coordinate 852,925 of KK502467.1, read as the reverse complement.
TATTTCGAATATGACGTATGCCAATAGATATATATGACGTATGACCAATAAGCAAAAACATTTCGAATATGACGTAAGGCAATAGATAGATATATATAGCACGCTAGCGTACCCGAAAACTAGTATAGATGCAATAATTTATGTGAATGTGTGTAACGCAAGAAAGGAGGCAGAAAAAAAGTAGTTCTCTTCTAATTTTTACTAATTATATTGCGAACTAGATGATGTGACGGACGAAATGATTTTTAAATTGTACCTGATATGGTTAGGACGGAAAAACATAATGCGAAATTTCATTATTTTACAGCACATTTAGATGGATACGAATGGATTGAATAATGTTCACTTTAACGGTTTTCCCTTCCATTTACCTAACCATTTGAAAACTTTTATAAATCCAGTAGCATAAATGAGTTTAGTCGAGATCCTTTACCCACTCCATCAACATTTTGAAATCTGCAATTTAATCAGGAATACTTGGGTTGTGGTCATCTCTTAAGCCTACTTCTCCATATGAACACTCTTACGAAAAATAAGTCTCGCCCACATGTGAATTATATTCTCATTTTTGGCCAGGTATAGGCATCGTAAATAGTAGGGATATCGTGTTCAGTGAAGTATTTTTGGACTGCTTTAGAAAAATCAAGTTTTTTCCGAACACATTCTTACCCCGAAATAGCATCTTCAGAACATTTGAATAAAAGAGAGAACGGATGCGGATAAGAACTCATCCAGTTTATAAGATCTCCACCACATTTTTTAAGACGTTACATGTATTTAGCAAATCCAATACATGTATATACCTATATCCATACCTATAATCCATGTATATTTTTTTCTAATCGATGTGATAAATGAGCCGTTTTCTTTGAAAATGGTGTAAGTCTAAATTTGATAGCAATAAATGCTATCTGCTTTGAGCATTTTATCTATAAACAGGATCCAAAAAAAAAAAAAAATAGACTTACACCACTTTCAAAAAGAATGACTTAAGTGATCAGTGTACTATAAGTTTATCCAAAAGCGCATGTACAAAACGGCAAACATACGAGACAAGTAAAATGATTTTATTAATGTAATAATAAATAATAGTAAAAAAAAATTGTTTATTAACTTAAGTACGACCAATAAATTAAACCAGTAAAATGAAACAAACTTTAATAAAAATTTTTTCTGAAATTTTTACTTAACACTAAATAATTGTTTATTTTTCTTCGAATGTGTATAGGTGTTTGTGTCTGTGTCTGTTTACATTTATCTTTTTTTAATGTTTTTAATGGAATCACATTATTTTTAATTGTTTTTTTTTTTTTTTTTACTTAATTTTATATAATAAAATCACATACAATTTACAAAGTTTTAATTGATTATTAACAATATGCAATGCAACGAAAACAACCGTTTAACAGTTAATCGATCAAGCGAGCGATTCAATTGATCGATTGATAATTGAGAAGGAATAGAAACATCTTTTTTATGCTAATTGACTCAATGATTTAAGCTTTACCGTTGCTACTGGTCTTAAGATCAGCAATTTGCTTAACTAAGATACGGGCGGCGACATGAGGTTCGCTGGGTTTGAGGACAACTTCATCATTTACTTTATAATCATCGTAGTTGAGACGATAAACTTCATGGAATCCCAATTTCTCCATCACTCGTGCCGAATAATGACTTGTGCATAGGACATGCATTACAGGAATGTTATGATTGCGCATATATTGTAAAGTCTTTTCAGTCAAGAGGCCAGCAATACCCATACCACGATAATTCGTATTAACTGATACGATTTTTCCATCCAAAATGACATCAGTTTCCGGATATAAATCGAAAATATTAAAATTCTCTTCTATATAATCCATAAGGCCGAGAACTTTCTTAAATTTTGGATGTTCGCAATCATCAGCAGCCTTTTCCGGAACAGCATTTGCAGCCTGAAATGATTTAAAACATTATTATTGTCAACAATAATTCTTAAGAAAAATTGTTTAATATAATTTGAAAATCTACACATACCGGACGATGCATTAGAGAATTTAAAAATACTCCGATAATTTCATTATCTTTAGTAACAGCTTTATAGGAACAGTTATCCTTTAAGCATTTTAAAGAGAATTCTTCCAATTCTTTGCATTCACCAATATTAAGGAAAGTATTTATTGGTTCATCCTGTAGGAATACAAAAATGTAAATTAATTTGAATTGAATTTATTTCCGTGTTAATTTAATTTAATTTAAAATTCTTTTCTTTTTTTTTTTTTGCATTTGTGCAAAATGAATGAATTATTTATGCAAATGGCGAGATATCATTATTTTTATTGTTTTACAAACTAAGAAAATTACATTACATTATAGTAAATGCCATAAATGAATCACAGCAACAGTGGAAAGTGTGTTCACAAATAGCGAGCAAGTATTAAGATTTTATCCATGTGTTCATAAACATGAACATATGCATCTACATATTTCTCATGTTATTAAGTTTTATATAGTGTCCGCTACATCCACTACAATGTTGGTAATAATGCTTCAAACTTCTAGTTATCTGCCACAAATCTTATGAAGAGTAAGTAAAAACACTATAGTGGAACATGGAGCACATGGAGTAAAGACTTTCCAAACTAAGACTTTAACTGGTATAGCATAGTCCTCAAGTCCTTTTGGGTGTTGCATAGATCCGCAGAAATTAAATATACTCTTGTACCGAAGAGGTTATACAAACAACCAGACATGTTACGATGGTATAAGGTATAGGGGAAGTTATCAAAAAAGTGGTCCGATCAGAATAATTTTGAATAAATTTGATTAAAATAGCTCCAGAACTTGCGACCTGTAGGTTGAACATAAGAAAACAAAACGGACGGATGGACGGACAGACAGGCTTACATAATATTTATATAATCTATAAAAAAAGGTGAGCCTATCACAACACTTTTAATATACCCTTGCGCCAAATTTGGTGTAGGTTTGTAAGAAGATCAGTTTATTTTATTTAAATTAAAAACAAAAAAAGATTGACCTCTTAAGTAAAATACTGGGAATTAAAAAGGAAGCAGACTTCTTAGAGCATTTTCAATCCAAGATTCGTTGCATTAATCATAAAACCCTTGGCAGACAATATGATGAACACCCGCATTCCGCAACGGGGCAGAGAGTGGTCTGCACCTGCCATGAAAGCTCAAGGAGACGAGATTTCAAGACCCATAGAGTAATTTACGAGTAATTTCCGTCATCGCCTAACTTACAAGACAATCCTACAAGTGGGAGAGATTGGAATGCAAGAAAACAAAACTTACAAGACAAGGGAGGGATTGGAATACCAGATAGAAAGATTGGGTAAAGTCCGCGTTTAGATTTGAATCCGTTAACACCGACTTGGTAGTCGCAGTTCACATTTTATAATAAAACTGATAATAATTTTCTTATGACCATTCCCTAGGAATGCCAAAATTGATAGAAAATGAAAACACTGACACCAAGAGTAGATATTGTTTCCCTCGATGACTAGCGATCGGAATATACCCGCTAGAAATATGTTTGAGCAGAAAGTACAATTTTTTTTTTTTTTTTTTTTTCCGTAATAATTATTTTGTAATTGCTTTCTCTTGCTTGATTTAATAAAGTGACACCTTTAAGAACATTTTATTTCTTATTATCATGTTCTTGCAATTGATTGCAATTCCTTTCACCGACACGTCAAAATAATTTATATATATTATGCAGGCAAAAAACAAACAAACAAACATACTCACAATCATGTAAGTAAATTTAATTAATGCATTACGGATTATAATGAGCGTTTTTAATACATCAAGAAAACTGAGTTTTTAAACATAAAATTCAGAACGTGTTCATAGCAGGTAGCAAGCAATTCACTTATTTATTTGAAATATGCAAAAAAAAAAAAATAAAAAAAATGAATAAATAGAAAATAAAAAAATCGAAGAAACTTAGATTCCGTTATATGCAACGAACTTTCAGCACCCATCAGCCTGCTCTAAGCATGTTCGCGGATAAGTAAAACGGATTTTATTTAAAATATTAGTTAAGTCTGCAGATCAGGTCTGGACTTTTGCGGGCGTGAGAAAATGTAAGACTTTCAACAACAACAAGAAGTAGGCAGACTTAGGGCGGAAGGCACGACTTTAAGTTCTCAAGATTGATCCGGAATGCATATATATATTCCGAATCTGTAGCCGAATAGGCAAAGAATCGCGGCTAATAACACAATGGTCGTGAATTCAAGTTTCAAATAGGGTGGAGTTTTCAATACAGGCGAGCATATGGTCTAAGCTAAATTTATTTACAGAATATATAGGCAATAAATAAGTAAATAAATATATATGTATATATATATATCTCAAAGTCGTGCTTTCCGCCTCAAGTCTGCTTAGTCCGCGGTATATAAATACACACATATATATACACTTATATATATATGTATATTTAGATGTTCAAAGTGTGGTAGTGCTTTTTACATTTAGGCTTCGTTTACAAAATATATTTTTTTTATTTGATCATGAGAACATCAAATGGCCGATCTTAAGCATTTTAGAACCCAATATATCCCTTGTTGGTGTCAAATTTTCAATCAGTATCGGTTGGATAAAAGGTTTAAGTTATTCTATTTATTACGGCCTTGGTTCGAGAAGGTATTATCCTTTCTTTTAAGCTCCATTTATGAGCAGCACCAATATATTATTTTTCCTATGCCCTACAACACGAATTTGGTTTCACAAAATCAACGGTTTATCGTTCTTTGGATACCGTTGAAATGAATTGACAGAAAGACGGATGGAAGGAAGAGTAGAAACATACCTAAATCGATTCAGATTTTACCATTGATCAGGCATATAAATACTTTATAGGGTGTTTGGCTTAAAACTTTTAAATGCATTACAAATGGGGGGACAATTTTAATATGCCGTAATCTTGCGATACCGGGTATAAACATAGCAACCTGCGATTGTCTTTAAATGTTTTGTAAAAACTTATGTAATGTCGTATAATTATAATAGTGTTGAATAAATTATTATTTTTTTTTTTTTTTTTTTTTTTTGTGTGGAAAAAAAACTCATTTATATTTATAAGTTTTTTTATATCTCCGAAGCAGATGGAATAACATATTGTTTCGCTCCTAACTGCTCGTATCAATTACCGGAAGACAACAAAACCACCGGACAACAACAAAATTTTTTCCATTACAATTTCTGCTCGTTTAAAACATACGCTGACCAAGAAGTTTATGAATCCGGAGGCGAAAAAAAAGGTCAAAATTTCTTTATTCCCCGCAAAATCTGACAACACGGATGTACAGCTGTAGGATTGATACAGATTATGAACGTAAAGAATTTTGATGTTAGAGAGGATCCGATCTGGATCGAATACTTAAGTGGATTTTTAAATTATTTATGTAAAAGGCAACCGAACGATCGCTTCGATTTTTTCTGTTCTCTATGAGCAAATCTACGAAATTTGTAAGCCTTCCTTCAGCTTCAGCTTCAGCTTCAGCTTTCTTGCAAAGTGAAGTTGATTCGATTCACAGGGGAAACGGGCTTATCTACTTAAAGTACCAGCAGTGGTTTGGTGGACTATTTCTGTTGATTTCCGGAGTAATGTCCATTAAATCCATTTTCTTCAGGCTGAGTCAACCTAACTCAGACTTTGAGTTTCTCTTTAAAGATCGGCTGTCAAGCGACCGAGACGGCTTATACCACAGGATGTAGGAAAAAGTCAAATTGATTCGATTTATTCCTAATATTTAAAAGCGATTAGTATAAGAAAACTTCCGGATTCTTTTTTGTAGACCCAAATCTATTTACGTTTTCATATAAAAATTTAAAAAAGGAGTCGAAGATAAATTCGAATTGAATGGGCAAAGAGCGCTCTGTTAAATATTTAGGATGAAGGTATGCTTGGATTTTTTTATTTATTATTATTTATTTATTTATTATTATATATATATATATATACATATTATTATATATTATTATTTTAATTATTAGGAAGCGTAAGATAAAATTGTGTAGCCATCTATACGAAAGTACGTTTCGAATGAGCTAAAGAAACTCAAGCTTTCTTTCTGGAATGGTTTTTAACAATTTTTCGAAATTTCTTATGTAAGCATAGTCAAGCTTGAGGGACTTGGTAAGCTGATTATATTTAAATTTATCTTCACACCTTTAAATTTCGAAAATTTCAAGAAAGTCTTTGCTTTTCTTTCAAAGTATTTTGTGTTTTATTTTTTTTATATTAAAAAATTTAAAGGCGAGCATTTCAAGTAAAGTGTCACAAAACCCTGTAAAAGTACTCAACTTAGATTATAAATATAAATATAGTTTTTACACATAAGGTTAATAGATTAATGCTTTTTAGAATATATAATTAATTGAGTACAATTTGTGAAGGCATTGCATACATTAATGAATTTATGTTCGCATGCATGACGGTTGGTCTCACTAAGTGTCGACAAAATTAATCATTAGTTGAATGAGAGATATACGATCCACAATAGGTGGTTGTGCATGTGCGTGTTTTATAAAAAAATTTTACAAAGTCATTGCTTACTTCCTACGACTATCTATATATGTATATATATATATATATATATATATATAGTGTATCTACCTATACAGATTTTAGCAGGCAATGGACAGTTTTGCCAACACCAATTACTAAATGACTTTAATATAAAACAATAATCGCGTACATATTTAACATTCATAAGCGTTTTGCGGGCGCACACACAAGCTGTTCGCACATATTTTAATTAATGAACGAACAAACGAAAAAACACAACACACACAGCAGATCGAACAGATGTTAAAGTCAATAATAAAAATAAAAGAAAAACAACAACAACAGCAATTATCAATGGTTACGCGGCTTTATGCAAATCAGTTTTAACCAAATTATTCGATTCATTGCGCTATTCATTAATGAAAACAATTTTTATTGAACTCATCACGCAAAAATCGGAGATATTCTAGTTTCCTTTGTACGTTTGTAAAAACTTGAGACAAAATGTTGTTTAATGCCACGCTTATATATATATATATTTTATTAGTATGGAATTTTAAGCCGATTTCATAATTTTCTTATCATCTTCCGGTGATTTGTAGAAGCTATCAAAATACAGACAAGTCAGTCACTTTGGTTCTCATTCATCATTCAGTCATTGAGTTTGCACAGTCATATGCAATCTTGCAGATCCTCTCTGCAGTTAATATTGAAAATATCGGAGAATTCTTTAACGAAACGTTTCTCATCCAATAGAACTGAAGGTAAGAGTACATACTTCTTTTTTCAGTTACTTTCTTCATAAGGAATGTAGAGATCAATGGTTAAAGTAGAGGAGAGTCTGGTAGAGTTCCAAGTTGTATGGTAAATCCAAGTAAGTCTGACTTTATTACATCTGTACGCCTACCAGGCAGAATCGCGGTTTTAGTGGCTTTCTCCGCGGGCTATGAAAGTCTTTAGAGAAAACAAAGAAGCCTGGGCGGCAGGAATTGCAGGGAAAATCCATTTGCAACCTACGAGCATTGTGCTGCCTAAAATATTATGTAGACCTACATAAAAAGAACCTAAAAATTACACGAATGTGTTCAGCTTTGATAGCTGCGATAATCCCTCTAATCGATAGGAGTTAACTTACTCCACAGGTGGCAATGAATTAAGTCTCATATCGTGTGCCCTGTAGATTTAAGCAGAGGTCTTGCAGAGGCATTGCAGACGTCTGCGTTGAACCCTTGAAACCTTTGCAGGACTGCTGTAGTGCTACGCTACTATTACGCATATCAGTTAACTTCGCAAAAGACCAGTAAAGACAATTAAATTTCTATCCAGACTGCCTCAACAGGCGAACCTCACACCGCTACTTAAAATGTCTACGGATTTTAATCAGCTTAATGTTGACCTCTTTGTGGTGGGTTGTACCAGACACACCAGGCGAGCAGGATACTCTTACCCTTGCAAAGCTTTCACGAATATTAAGCACCCTTACAACGGATTTTAATACTACCTGTTAAAATACTACCTGTTAAAATACTACCTGTTAAAATACTACCTGTTATACACCCCAGCTATACTACCTGCATATTAAGCCATTGCACAATGAGCTTTCTCTTAACCTAGGTTTGCCTGTCAGGACCAGTGTTACGATGATTTTCTGAGTCTACTGTGGACCTGTTGCTAATCTACCTGAAATCCCCTTAAAGGATGTTGCTCTCATCAATCTCTTTCTCTCTTTTCTCATTCCCAATTTTTTAAATACTACCTGTTAAAATACTACCTGTTATATATCCCAGCTATACTACCTGCATATTAAGCCATTGCACAACGAGCTTTCTCTTTTGGTTAGGTTTGCCTGCCAGGACCAGGGTTGGGATGATTTTCTGAGCCTACTGTCGGCCTAAAATCCCCTTAAACGACGTTGCTCCCATCAATCGCTTTCTCTCTCTTTTCTCATTCCCAATTTTTTAGAATCGGTAAAGAGGATTTCAAAATTTCGCTTAAGCAAATACTTGTTAGGGAAGGCAGTCTCACTCATATTCATAAAATCGTCATAGAGCGGTAAATTTTGTTTGTTTGCAATTTTTTAAATTAACACGAGAAGTGTGATGTAGTCAACCGCGTGTATAATTTTACACATATGGCCACTTTGCCTCAATAATATTTTACACCTGCACATAAGTGCAGAAGTGCTACACTGGAATGTCTATTAGAAATGATTAACTGTTTCATACTTTAGTTAGTGACTACGGTGAGAGTCCAAGTTTCGTTCTAAGCATTGAATTTAAGTTTTTCACGTACTTTCCTATCCAACTGTTTTCCACTTCTTACAGCTATCGCAGCAATGTTGTTACTTGTGATAAGATCAAAATGAATAAATCATTTCGTTTTTATTGTTGTTGTTGTAGTAACTCATATCTAGATTGAAAAATAATACTACGACTAACATATACATACAAATACATGTAAGCGATTGTGTGTGGACCTAATAAAAAATGCAAATTTTTCTATACTAAATCCTAATGTAATACATAATTAAATAATTCATTGAACATATATATATATATATGTATATATATATATATATATATATATAATATATAAAAATAATATATATATATATATATATATATATATATATATATATATTTAGTACAAAATCAAAAGCATTAGAAATTCATACCGAGAGATCGTCTATAACTTTCAGTGCCGTTTACTTTGCTTTTACATTCAATTTCAGTGCACACCGTTTATATATTTTTTGTATGTTTTCAAGAGCGCACGTGAATTTACTTCCTTTTTTTTTTCAAACGGGGAAGCGTAGCGCAATACTTTTGAAGTAACACCTGTTACCTGTCGTTATAAGCAAATTAAAAATACATTGCATTGATTGGTTAAAGTTTCCAAATTCGTTGAAGCCCACATAAAAAAGTTATAAAAAGAAAATCAAATTTTAAAAACAACAATTTTTTTTTTACCGACAATTTTTTTTTTACCGGCACATCAGTTGTCGTACTGTGGTATATTAAGTTTATGCAACACCCAGACGGACTTAAGATAGATTCATCTCTTATTATGCCGATTGATGCAAAATCAGGTTCTGAATCGATCTAAGTTAGCGTGTCCTTCTACAGGTCAGCGTATTTTAGATATTTTCATGAAATTTGGTACCGATTGATTGCCAATTACTTTTTTATCGAATCGGAATCACTTTCTGCATCGATTTAAGTTTATGTGGTCCGTTTGTTCACCTGCTTGCTTTTGTTTGAACAGACGTTCTTTGAATAATTGTAGAGCAGTAGGGTGTATTTAATGTCGGGCCGTGTTCCACTATAGTGTTTTTCGGGTAAAAAAGTATTCTTTATTTTCTTTAAAATTTATTAAAGCAAAGAGAAATAAATTGGAAATAAGTTCGAATTAAAATTTTATCGTTAATTATGAACATACTAGTAAACCGATCAAGACGCTTTTTGTACCCAGCAGGTAAGTGTCTTTGACAATCATTTGAGTAGATGTTTACAAATATATTCAGGGGATCGAAAGTTATGGACGGAAATCTGAAAAATATGATTCGGTGCTTTTCGAAGTTGTTTTACTTTCTCCTGCATTGTGGGCGTGGATGTGAACAGATTGCGCTCATACTTTAACTTCAAATTTTTAATCAATGGAAGGAATGTTTGCGCCAAATTTCAATACCTTCAGTTTTACGATTATGAGGATTAATAAAATTTGTTAATTAAATTGAGAGATTTTCCTTAAAAAAAAGATTTCTGCGAAACGTGCGCAAGCCTAATGTTAATGACAAATATCGATCAACGGGAACAAATCAATTTATCCAATACATCCCGTTAATGTAAATGACAAGGAATCAATTTATCCAATACATCCTCTTAATGTAAATCTCTTCCTTTATTACTTTTCAAGTATTACGCTTCTTATCTGGTGCAATAAATGAGCAAAAAATTATTCAATTCAATTGAAAGTTGATCAGACCCACCCTTATCCACCCAATAAAAGTAAAATCAATCAATAATTTTTATTACACATGAATGAATGAAAAGAATTCTTTAATAAAATTTTTTCCAATTCCAACGATTCCTTTATACCTTACCTTAAAGAAATATGTTTTAAGCATTTCCAGTACACCATCAGTATCTTCTTCGGTAATTAATTCAATAGTGAACGCGGCATCATTCGGAGTTTGGGTTATTAATGGTGCAGACTTTGAAATATTTTCCATTTTATGGACAAAATTGGTGGTTGGATATAACTTCGGAAGCTGTAAATATTAAAAAATGATTTTTAATTGATTTGTTATGTGATTTGTCTAAAGTTTTTCTCAAGTACACTTTCTTTCTTATCCTTAACAATTACTTTCATTATTAATTATTCTTATCTTTAAAAAGAAAAAAAAAAAAAAAAAAAGTGTCTTAAGCTTGCATTCCATTAATAATAGTCTGCATTAACAATTTAAATGTGTGTAAATAATTAATAATAATTTTTGGGTGCGGTACTTTTATGACCTATAGACTTCAAATCTGGTTGATTGACATTCTCCAACTTGTTACTTACTTATGTTACTTACATATTTAATTAGAGCAATTTCTATGTTAATGTAAACCAAAAAAAAACGTATGCATTTATTTGCATAACAACTAGTCATAGTGCATGTAAATTAAAATAATTTAAAATAAATTTACCTTTAACTGGTAAAACTAAATGCATTGTAACATATTTAAATAATCGGCGTTTAAGAAAATTGTATAAAATTTGTTAAACGCTCTTTTAGCGTGTTAGGGTGACACAAATTGAAGTTTTTTTTTTTTTTTGCGCAATGTTTAACTTTTATATTAAATAAAGTCATGCAAACTTTTCAATCGATCGTAAACGATCGACTGGTATAATTTGATTATTTGATTTGCTTGTTGCTTGTTGATATGATCATAGAATACCTTTTTTTTTTCTTTTTTTAGGTTGTTGAGTGGAGTTGGACTAAGCCAGTAAAATTGTGGCTTATATGTCCGATCATAGAGTAAGAGAATTTTTTCCCTATCAAAAACCACTTTACGAGATCGGAAATACTAGAAATTAAACGAATGACTGCTCTTCCTCGTTCACTCATTTCAAGCAAAGGCTTCTTTTAGATTTTTCATTCCACTTTTCAACTATCATCCGCCTGAGTGATCAAGTACGCAAAGCATGTCGATGTGGGTTCAAATCTCAAATGCGCTAAAGCCCATATAGCCTTTTGTATACTAGTGTTTTCAGACTTTAGTCTTAGAATTTACTTCTCCGACTACTAAATTCTTTGTAATAATAATAATAACAGTAATAAACTACCAATACATGGCCATGTCATTGTAGTGACATTTGGCCAAAAAAGATTAGAAGATATGGACTGATACGCACTCATGCCCTAGTGCTGCATATGCATGGGCAAAAGGTTTCAAAGTGATGAGAGTAAACCTTCTTTAGACAAAGACAAAGTTTCGAAAATCCAAGAGAAACAGTTGAACAACTACTATGAGTGTTAGCTAAGTATGGTTTTTGCCCTCACGATATAACTGGACTTCACTGCTTGTTCGACTGTTACTAACCGGTCTTCATTGACATTTTTTCTGAAGTTGATAGTACGGATGTGAAGGACAATCATTTTCAACGGGTCGTGTCCACCTCTCGAAATAATGGCTCTATAAGGTGAAGAATTATTCCTCTCATTGAAAAATTTCCTTTATATCGAACATTGCAAAAGACTTTACAAGAATTTCTATTGGTCGCCTGGCATGATTAAACCTAAGCTTAGATGTGAACTCGCTATTAAGCCAGCGTACTTAAACAATAATACTCCCTTCTAACTGCCGTCTGACTTCATCTCATCTAATCTTGCTCATGGTGCCCTATAAATACGCTATTGCTTTACCTTCGTTAACCTACGTCGGTTAGCTAACCTAAACTCTACTTTATTTTCCATGGTGTAAACAATGCTGTACTTTCTACTTTAAAATATTATCCATAACATAAAAACAAAAAATGACTTGGGATAGGTCATGCTTTGCATGGCTTTGCGTAGATAATGCTCCTAAAGAGAAGTTCATTTTGCAAAAGTGGAGGAAAGAATATCTTTTCACTAAACAATTGAATTGTTTTTATTGAAAATATGCTATCGGAATGAAAACGAGTTCATCATCATGTTTTCATGCCAAGAAGTCTTCAAAACTATTTTGCTTAAACAAAATAAGGGACTGAATGAAATCACATGAACGGGAATCGACGCAATGCTGGTTTTAGGGGATTAAAGTCCCGCGTAATGCCCTTTTCGGCCATCCAACTACAGCAAAAAAAAAAAGCAAGGAACTTAGAGAAGGAGAGATATAAGGATAGAGATGGACGGACGCGGGAAGTAACATTGAACAGGTGGATAGGTAATCGACTTGATAGACTTATATGACTTATATGATGATAGGATGATACATGAGAAGGGACAAAGGAGTTCATGGGTAAACCAAGCCAGTGTTCGCGGGTTCAAATGTCAAGAGCGGCAAAGCTTACTCATATTGATCGTAGTTGTAATGAGCGCTTTAATCAGTAAAAACGTACCACTTACCAATAGGGCCCGCGATCACTAGACTGCGACTATCACCTCCCTATCTCTTTCTCTTTATTCACCCCTTCCTGACCGCCGCTGTATTACACAAACAGAGGACAGTGAGTGATTGGTCATACAACAAAAAAAAAAAACATGACATGTAAAGTGAAAGGACGGGCAAAGGAGCGCACAGATAGATACATATATACGGATACGAATGGACGTACTCTGGAAACTAACATTTACGGAACATATGAAGAAGATTACGGATAAAGCCCTGGCAACGGCAATCATATTAGACAAGGTTATGGCAAACAA
>KK502467.1:796511-808440 GCA_000688735.1 Glossina austeni | reverse complement strand
TGCAATTTTTTAAATATTTTGATGAAATTTGATACACCGACATGCTTTAGTCCAAGGTTTTCCCGTTATTGGAAATGGATCATTTTTTTGATCGCTCCACGTATAAAGTCTTATTTTGAAAAGTCGTTATATGAATAATAGTGTTAGAAAAAGTAATTTAGGACATTGAACGGTGGATCATCCGTCATCGTACCGATTGTTTTACTTGCATTCCAAATTGTCTCGGCACGATTTATACAAGCAAACCAATCAGATTCATATGTCCACTAGGTACTCTTATAAATTCTGGCCCCTTTTTGATCAAAGAAAAGAGTTTTAATTTCCAAAGCAAAAGAAAAGATATTTTATGCACCAACTACTACTTGTGTTAGTTTTTAAGCGGCAGAGGGCGCCGGTGTTTTGAGGCTGTACCACACAAGCCTATCTATGGTTTGGGTATCGCAATAAGAATAGAACCTACGTTCAAATGGATTGATGCGTCGGCGATTATAAATTTTGTTAGCCGGAGGCAGTAATGCCCACTGATAACGGCAGGGAGTGTAAAACTAACACTAGCCATGTTAGTGCTGTTAACATTTCTTTACAGAATGGGGTCGATTGTGGGTATGTTTATAACTCTTGACATCGTCACCCGTTTTACCGAGAGCTCCTCGAATGTTTGAAATGGAATAATTTAAAATGGCAAACATTTGCGATTCGAAAAAATCGCATTAGAGTGAACGCACTGAAACTTGTTTACCTGTTATCAGATTAAGAAGCACAAGCAATTTATACAATTTTTAAGGCCGTAAGAAAAACTAAAACAAATGATTTGGTAATCAAGCGTAATGTGCTGTCATGTTACAAATTATAACAACTGTGTTGTAAAGTCACTTTGACTAATTGATTAGTTAATAGATTTATAAAAATCTTTTTTTTTTTTACCTCAGCATTAAGTGACCACAACGATCTCCAAGGACTAAAGTCTGTTCTTGATATCTACTTGATCGTGAGTTCGCATAACTGAAGCGAACTCATACATTGAAACCAGAAATTTTAATGACTTATTACACCTTGTGCTACATGGGAAGACTTAAAGATTTTCTTATGCCTCCATTAGGGGCACATCCACACATATTTCGTAGCAAAGCAATAATAAAGTTCTCTTACTTTTTTTTGATATATTGTTTGTTTCCTTTACAAATTGATTTCAATTTGTAAGCTTTCAACGCAAACCAATTAAACAACAACAATACTCATAAATATTACGTTACAATATCGAGTACGAGTGGTGCTGGCCACAATCTCACAAACAAACAAATGCAACTAACTTATCACACATTGTAATGAACGTACGAACACAGACACAACATGGGGCATATGAAATGGAAAATTTTACAATTGTGAAAACATGAATGCTTCAAAATGAAGGGGAACTGTGTTATGTGTTATGAATTTATCAAAAATGTAGGTGAAAAAAAATTAATATACATAAAAATTATTTAAATCAATTCATTGTACTTAAAATAATAATAAAAGTTTTTTTTCGAAACAATTTAATGTTGATTTACATGACGTGACATGTTAAAAATTTAAATGAAATATGAATTCAAATTAAAAACTTAATTAATGCGTATGCATAATAAAACTTTTGTGTGCATATGCATATGACTTACGTTTTAATTAGTAGAAAAGCTATGAACGGAAATTATTCATTAAAATGCTGGAGTGTACCATACCATGGCAATACAATCTCATTCAAGGACTGCCGCATAGTAGCCAAGCAACAACAACGACAACAGCAATAACAACAACAACGATCATTCATACTTTTATTCATACATTCAAATTAAAATGGACACTAGCTGGCATCCACACAACTCACTATCACTATTGGCAACCAATCATCTATGAGTTAATGAATATTGTCAGTAATCTGAACGAATAACTCTTAAATGCACATTCGAGGGTAGTTTGTCAGTTTCACAGACTTCGGTGATTACATGAAAATACGGACAGAAGAAAACAGTCGTCCTGTAGGCACATGTCCTTGACACATGTCGCATACGTTATCTGCTCGTAAGTTGTAATGCCACAAACGACACGAGAAATTTCCAGGAGCAGTGAATAGTGGGATTGAGAAAAAATTAGCTTCTTCGTGGTTCCTCCCCACCCATTCTTTATAATACTTTCCCTGCTTGTTTTCTCGTTTGCGCCTTCTTCTTCGTGTTTCCTCCCCACCCACTCTTCCAGTCTGCGTTCTTTTCGAGTTGTTCTCCCCTTCGCTGCTAGCATTCTGACAAGATGCTCAGCCGGAAAACAGTCTTAAGTCTGCAGACATTGCATCCTTCACTGGTAGGTCTTTCCTTTTTCCCGCAACATAGCTGTTCCTTCAATAATAGCTCGATCGGTAATACTCCTGCCAAGACAACAGCCGCTGACGTTGAACTGCTTCCGGCTTTCGCAGGAGAGGTTTACTTTTTAATACTTTCTCTGCTCTTTCTCTCGTTTGAGCCTAGGCTGCGCTACAGATAAGTTTTCGGCTCGGCTGTTTTGACGCTATGACGCTATTAACTGCCATGTGACACCATGACACTACAGCTCTTATACATATTGATATCGTACCTTATAGGAATCTCACACTATAGTAAAACTTCTTACACGATATGAGGCATTATAAGTCAATTTATGGAACTATGACACTATAAGGCCCACATACATATATATGGTGTAGTTTATAAGAATTCTCAAAGGTTTAGGTGGAAATTCGGAGAGGAATATATAAACTTCGAGCTAAATAATGGAAGAATATTTATAGGTTATTAGGCACTATGTGCACGGTTGTGGGTATTCCCCATTAGCTGGGATAGTTTGTTTCATAATTCGATTTCTTTAAGGACTTTAGAAAGAAAAACTTTTAAATAAGCCAAAGCAATACTTGAAAGTATAGTTTATTGGATATTAGAGTTAAAAGCGATTTATTCCTTTCTTTAAATAATCGGACAACTTTTAAGAACAACAATAATCTCTTATTAGACATTTTATTAACAATTTTTACAAATATATGGAAGAAACTCTGGATCTCTTTATAAGAATTTGGAAAATACTTTTGCCATCCATTTAGTCCTTACAATACATTCCAGGCAATTGAAAAAGTTGTACTATCTTTAGCTTGCGTCCATAATATTTGTTTGGGGGCAAACTCACACGCAAGAAAGTGTGCCGTTGTTAACGGCCGGTCGTAAGCATTGTTTCTACTTTCTTTTGTTGTCTGTGGAAGGAAAGAGCCCTAAAGCGAAACATGTGAACTCTCAGTTTTCCAACTCAGCTTTTTCCACTATCATCATTTTACAGATAAGCGCGATGCCTCCTCCCAGGCGGATGGAGGGACAAACAAAGGGAAGTAAACACGAAAGGACGGACTAAAATGGGAGCAATAATTTTGATCAAGATTACCTTTACCGTATTTAGTCTTTTGTATTTTTTTGAACGGAAGGGCGTCTAGAGGGTAGGGTACCAGGTGTCAATCCTCCGCAATACATTATAATAATGAAAAAAAAGCTATATTTACCTTTAGGCAAATCGTAGACTGCCTCTATCTCTTTTTTCACGCTCAACATTTACTTCGTGCTAGTAAATCTTTATGCCGAACCCCAGCTGAATAATTGGCTGATTTAGTTTCGGATAATAACGTTCTGTTCTCTTCTTTTCTCTCACTGTTTTTCAGTAAATTTAGACTTGACTGCGTGTCGTCCATTTCGAATTTCAATTGAGGGTCAAAACGAGGTACGTAGACATGACTTTTCAATTTTTCATCCGACTTCTTACGATGGACGATTACATTAAGTACGCGAATGGAAGAATAATCTCATCTGACTAAAAAGGCTTAAACGCTTGCCTTGATCTTTAACTAATAGATTAACTAACTAACAGAAAACTATTACGCTCTTGGTTGCAAATGGCCTAACAAAGCTAACATACCTTTAGTCTGCGGCAGTGACTGTTAAGAGTAAATATGCTTTTATTTGTTTTTTCATATCACTAATACTGTGATAACTACGCCGTTATACAAAAATGTGCGAAACAAGTCTACTTTGTAAGGAATGTTCGTAAACGGGAAATGTAAAGAATACATATATTTGTGTGTGCCACACATACAAAATAAATGAAAAAATTAAAAAAAACATATATAATAATAACTTTTTAAAAAGTACTTTAAATGGAAATTTTTTTTTGTTAACAATTATGGAATAAATTAACCAAAAATAGCTTAAAGCCATATAGGATTTATATTAATCGGGCGTAATTAATGTGTTGTGTGAAATATAAAAAATAATATACAAAAAAAAAATTAAATATAAAAAATTTTAAAAAATAGTTTCGCTTCATTTATTCATTCATTCAAATTGTACCCTATTACACCTTACTCCACCTTAAGGGAATTTTTTTTTCATCGGACGACTTCGCGAGCGAAAAAGGATCGAAGAACAGTTTAAAAATAATTAAACTGATGGAAGGGCAAATGTCTTTAGAGAGCTAACGTGGCTTCCCGGCATGAAGACGTAATCACACTATGTCCGAAGACATACATAATTAACGCCAGTCAACGTCGCAGAGATGATTAGTGCCCGAGTTTGCATAGGGGATACATGTACGGGCTTCTCCACCCCTGTGATAAGCATGAGCTTTCTCTATGCTTGACTTTTCTATGGGTCAGGTAAACGGTTGCAATGCAAGCGATCAACCAAGGACGGTCCTCTCTTGGTTAGGGCTAACTATAGGCACCGTGAAGATTAAAAGGACTTTCCATTTGTTAGGCTGAAGCAAGATTGCTTTAAGGACTTCTGACACCTATGATAATAGAAAGAAAAGTCTCTGGGCAAGACTTTACAGCAAAACCATTATAAAAAGAATTCTATTTGGCACCGCGATGATGCCACTCGTCAGCTGACCTACGTCAAGTCAATTACTGATTAATGAGTTGACAGTTAATTGCTTTACATGCTCTACTTACAAATTTCGAAAACATTTTACCAGAATTTTAATGAAATGTTTCCTACCGAGTTTGAAAAGTTTGACGTACGAGTGCTCCCTCAATCGTCTATTTCGTTCATCCGATGGGAATTCAAGTCCCGTTTGTTCGCCTACTGCCCAAGAACAGAATTTTGGGCCCCTTCGATGAGTTCAATATTTTCCTAACTAAGCAACAAATTTCGTTCATTGAAATTTTTTAAATCACAAAAAATTGAATTCAGAAAAGTATTTGGCTGGAAATTTTCCTTGTTTTTTTTTTTGCAGGCATTGGATACACAAAATTGTTGTAATTAATTTTCAATTCAAGTGCTTTTGACAAAATTGATATTTTCAATCATTTACAGTTCACTGCGTTTTAATGTTCACATCAAAGAGAAAACCTCTCAATTTCCCGCACCGTACACAATGTGCGACAACCGCACATATTCGCTTTCACATAAATCAATACATGGCGCTGTGCTTTAAAGGTAACTTCAGTAATGTATTTATGTTAAATATTCAATCCGTTCACATATTAAGGATAAAATATAATGAAAAACTATTTTTATTTAATTTTTCAACATTCTCTTCATATTTCATATTTTTCTTCTGTGAAGAAGTAAAATTTCAGTTCTCATTAGTCATCAGTTTTAGCGTACAAAGGATTGGTACACGACTGTACTTCCATAAGTTTGGAGCCTGATACTGTAGATAGGTTAGGTATCTACGGGCCCGTTATGTGACTTCTATGCATATGTAGATTCTTGCATGTATTCTGATCATTTTTCACTTGAAAAAGGCATTTATTTGGAAAAATGGGTGCAAAAGATTTTAATCAAAATATTTTCCCTCAGTTTCTGCAATATTTTACCATATTTTTGCTCACATTGAGATACCATGGCGAGAGAACGATATTGGTTTGGCAGCGATTCCATCACCGATTCCTTTTCGAATTTCTTCAATATTTTCAAACTGCGTGTCAGCGTTGATCCGAACAAGGGGTAATCGTATGGTGAGAATGGTGGGTGCCGCAGAAATTCCCATTCAAGCTGCAACAGTGTATCCTTGACAACTCTTGCAACATGAGGCCGAGCGTTGTCATGCAAGAGGATGGCTTCGCATCTGTTAACCGCTTTGGCTGGTCTTTTTTGCAACAATACATCGTTCAAATTGGTTTAATTGACATCGCATTAGGCAGTCGCAGTAACGGTTTCATTCGCTTTTACCGGCTCGTAATACCCTGCAACTTGCCGATCTCATCATATGGATAGCAAAACTTATTTGGTGTCGATATGGATGGCACTTCTGAACTAATCCACGACTACTTGCGCTTGGGATTATCGTAATGGAACCACTTTTCATCGCAATACGCCGAAGAAGAAAACTCTTCGTTTTTTGCCTGGCAAGCAATAAAACCACGATCTTGGAATAACAAAAGAAATGAATTCCGAAAATGCAATTGTAAGCGTTCCGGTATGCGTTGAATACCTCAATAATACTAAATGGAAAAACTGTTATTTTATGTGGGAAAAGGTGAAACTCATTTCATTATTATATCCTTTTTCTCACTTCTTTGGTATTTATTTACTTTATTTATCGGGGAGCAACTGAAACTATTAGTAGAATTTTTACGTTCTAGACAACGTAATATCTACTGCAACCTACCACGTATAGAATGTACTACTACATGCGTACGTGACGCATATTATTACTGTGGGGCACATGCTTGGAGTTTTATGTAAGATATTAATAATAACAACAACAACAACAACAACATTGTGTAACATATGTTACAAACTGATTCATTTGCTTTTCTTGTTATTTCTCATATTGTGTTTCGTTGCTGCTGCCATACAAAAGCTTAAAGAAGGATAAGTTTGTGATTCTCCTTTTTTTCCCTTTGTTTTGTTTTCCTACAGTCACTACTTGTTATAGTAAACATTGACATTCTCAAGGCATATGCAACTTCTCGAAATGAGTTAAAGGACTTTTGTACAATATGTACGGATGTGTATATGTATGCAAATGTTTTAGTTTTTAATGAAATTTTGCTACGATTTAATATTGTTCGACTAATATGTTGAAGCGATTAATCCTTATAATCGTATCTTTATTTTATTCATTTGTTGTGAATATACGTAAGCGAAAAGTATTCAAGATCCGTTAGAAGGAAAAAGAATTTGGTTTTTCTTTTGTATGTACCCTGTAACTGTGTAGGTTCAATTCCGACCAACGTAAACCTTCCGTTTTGTTAGTTTTGTTTGCTTTTCCTTTTTTGTGTACATGTGTCTGTTAAAAGGATTCAACTCGCAATTTAATTAATGACTTAAGTCAACAGTTGCCTTCAACAATATTGTAATTGAATATTTTTCTGATATATATATAAATGTATGTGTTGTACATATGTACATATATTTACATAAATACATACAAGTGCTAACTTTAAAATCTTTAAAGGCATTATTCAATTATTTTCAAAGTTTGGCTGCATAAACAGTAAAGAAAGCTCGATCCAATCCCATAATATTTGCCCCATCTAAGTTTTCTATCTACCTATGATTTGTTTGGGTGGCATAGTGGTGGTCGAATAATAATTAGCAGCTTTATGAATAGTGGAAGTAAACTTTGCTGCCTTATTAGCTCGCAATAGGTCTCTTCTTATCTTGGCCGCCTATCCCTCCATCCTTCTTTTTGAATTCCAATTGAATGTTTGGATATTCCTCGATTCTATTTATTTCAATATTTAACGTCTGTCAATGTGCTGCGCAAAGTTCTAAAAGTTCTTTAAATGAATCGTTCGGTCAACGTTGCGTATACCTTAAAATTGTTCCCTCATAGAGATAAAATCTATTTCAACACGTTTGATGTGAATGCAAGTAAACATCAGTACAGAAACATCCTAGAAGTTTCCAAGAGTGAAAATGTGGGCATGGCAAGCTTGCACAATGATCGTATATGCTGTCTATTCATCTATCTCTCTCTGTACGCTTCTTTTGCATGGTCATAGTGGGATCGCCGCGTCAAGTAATGACCCCCCGACCTTCAATAAAGTTGCGCGCTCTTTGAATTGTTATTTCTGAAGTACACATCATCCAGCCTTACATTTTACATTCCTATTGATGGAATCAGATTAGTGGTCTAGGCTTCCGCTCGCTTTATAACGGTGTAGGTCGTTTAAAAAGTTGTCACATGCACCTCTAACTATTCGTGTCTGTCATTATGATTGTAGGTATATCAAGAGGGATAATTTCGATACCCAGAAACCTGACTTGGATAAAACTGTGTGGTGGCTCACATACGTTGCATACTTCCATGAAACTCACTTACATTCTCTACATGTAGGTTGAATCGGTGGAAATAGTTTGGCAATTTTTTAAAGTTTCTCTCCTCAACCATAGAACGATAGGCGTTCAAATCTCTTGCGTCTCGTTATCTCATCTCATTCCGCTTTTAAAACATTGATTGCGTCGAAACATGTATTTTGCCAGTAAACACATTTGCCCAACTGCCTCTCGATTCGTAGGGATTACAGCCCAAGCAATTGGCTATACTTACACTTATGACCTGGATTCCAATAGGAAGCGCTTAGTCCTTACATCGATGTTTCCAATTTCTAGGCAAACGAAGAAAAGTAATAAAAGTCAGACGATTCTTGGATATCTTGTGTTTTTTCTTCAGATATTTGTTGAACTCAACTGGTTGTTGCAAATCGATCTCGTCGCAAATCGAATTCCGTAAATGTTTGTGGCATAAATCAATTAAACTTTTATTAACTCATGATTTTATCTAAGCCAAGTTAATAATATAGAGAAATCTCATCAATTTTTCTTTTATTCCTAACACAGACCTCACTAGTAGCAAACAAGTAAATAAAAGACTTCGTTAATGTATGACATTCGTAATGTAACGAACGTATATGTTCTCATATACATATAAATCTTCATTAAGATTAAAAATTGAATATGTGACACACACGCAGGCAGGTATTTAAAAACAATATTGCGAATTAAAATACCTGGCATTTTAATATCTCAGTCAAGCATCGGTGCACAGTAAACCAACCATCCGTCCCTATGTACTTCCACTCATTCATATTAACATGCGCCCACTATACATGCTTACATACACATAAACTATCACGACTAACAATTCCGTGCAGTGTTTAACACTAGGAACGAAGGTCACATATATAAAAACATAGATATTTATGTGAAATGTTGTCTATGTCCCAACACTCTCTGCTCTTATTTTTTTAAGTAAAAATTTCAACTTAATTCGTTGCATAATTTTAAACATCCATCTCTGCCAGTTCTAATAAGAAATAAATTCATTGCAATTAGCTTGAAATAGCCACATATGCGAGTCTACTAATCTGAAATGCCAAAGGAGAGCCTGTCCGCTAATGCTTGCATTAAAGTTTCCATTCATTTTGTTTTTCAACAGAGAACAGAAAACAGAAAATTGTAATCAAATTCTTTTCAATAGACAACAAAAAACTTTTCTCTGAAAAGAGAAATTTTTTCTTTCTTCCTTTTTTGTTTTCACAAAGTTTCTATAAACATCAGCATACAATGACTGTACAATAGAGCTATCATTGCATATGAAGAAGAGAATGAAAGAAAAAAAAAAAAAGTCATAATAATAACTGTTTTGTTTTCTATAGAAACATTAAACGTAATCCGCATCACACTATAGGACTTTTTGTTGCCAGCTAGCACACTGATGCACACACACTCTTGAAGTTCACTTAATATGCTGTTCTGGTCGTGGTCGCCAGTTTGCTATGAGCTGCGAGTGGACACACCTATAAAGTCACTATATGAATAGCGCTTTAGGCTCTTTCTCGCATCTGATATCCCATTCAAAGCAACTGACAACAAAATTTTCTTATATAACTAGCGCACGTATTAATGAAGACGGTGTGCATTGTGCTTTATAATATTAGGACATAATAGATTCTCATAGCATTATGCGCCCATCCTTTTTAATTACGATCGGTTTGCAGCGTTGCTTTTGCTGTACAAAACTTAATTACTTGTACTTTTCTTATCACATTCCTTTAAGTGAATCCAATGCTTTCCTTTTTGCATCCCATTGTTGTTTTGCTGCTGCTGCTGCTGCTGCTGCTGCAGTGTTGCGAGTAACGACGACTAAATTTCATTATACTGACAATGTTGCCCTATTTGTCGTCTTGCATTGCATTAAATCTATTTTTATCTCATGGCAAATGCTAAGAAAAACTGTCTTTACAGTTCAGGACACTGATAAGACAAGTGAAGTATCGAAGTAGCTTTCCCTGGTATATAGCTGAGTAAGAGACGGGTCAGGGTCCAAATTTTTTCCTGATTTTAAGTGACCTTGAGTTTTTTCCTGATACACTTGAGTCTCTAACAATCTGCAGAGCAAGCAAAGCTTTTCACTCTCTGACCTTATCTGAAGACTCAATCGTATATTGTTCGCGTTCTTCGCTTCAGTGCCAGTTCGCATATTTTAGTTTCTTATGGCCGAGTTATCTTTTCTTAACTCGTATACTGCTATGCGTAACTTTTGCCGGGACAACTTGTTTGATGAACTTTTTTTTAAATCGCATCATAAATAAAAGGGTAGGTAGGTTGTCGCCGAAATTGCTTTCAACCGAATAATAAACTTTTCAGTTTTCTTCTTTAAGTCCTTTTTTTATACTTCAAAATTTTTAATCCCATAAAAGTCTAACCCTGTTGTGAATGCTTATGTTGTTACTTGGTATGACAACTTTTACTACATTGCAAACATACATACATACATACACACATATATACATACATAGCTATCGCAAACACATACACAACTAAATTACTGTTTCCATTATATTTCACATAAAGGTTCTTGTAAAACGTCTATGTACGTAAGTACGTAAAAAGTGATTTCGAATACACATAAGAAGGAATCGCATACACACGTTTATCTTCGTTTTGCAAAGTGCTGTTCAAATATTTACTGTAATCTATAAAGAGTTTCATAAATTTATACAAGTCCTGATGATAAATAAAAACTTTACAATTTATTTCAGTAAATTTCACTTCTATGCGATATTAAAGCTCAGAGAAGTTTTCCTTAAAAGAAAAACTTTGCAAGAGCACAAGTTTTGAAAAGTTAAACAAAAAAAAATTTATTAACGAAAGTTGTGCAAAAAAAAAAATCCTATAAAATCGATTTTAGTTTAAAGTCACATCAGGTGGACGTTTTGCTATTAACATCAGCACCGGTAGCCACACAGACGAGTTGGATCATTAAAAGGCCAGAAATTGGAAAAATTCTTGTCTTCTTCTTTCACATATCAAAATTTATGTTTTGAGCAACAATTAAAAGGCGCGTAAAGCGGAGATGTTCTCAATTTTGTTTGTATAGACCTAAAGGCGTGGTAGGCGTGTGTGTTTTGACCTGCTTGGGATTTTTTCAAACACTTTTACCAATTTGTAGACAATTTCTCCCCTTCTTAGTGAACAGGAGAAAGTGTACGATACTACGCAGTTTAGCAGATGGACATATGGACGGACGAACAGACGGCCATATGGACCGACGAATAGATGGACGTGGTTAGGTGTATTTCACATTTGAAATTGGCCAAAAATTTATTACAGATAGTTTATGGCGTTACTGAAGCTTGCTTCTGAGCGTTATCAAGGTAGTGGAAAAGAAAAAGTATAGTAGTGGGTAGACGTTGTAAACTATTCACATTTCTGTCAGCATTGTCCATAGAATATATTTTTAAAGTTTTTGTAATTTGTGAGTAAAGAGAAAAAAAACGAATTTTTTATTTCTTTGTGAAAAAAGGGAGGTGTTCTCAGCTTACTGCAGGTGTCTCCTTCGGTCGATTTGATCCATTTTCAATACTAACTTGCGTGCAAAAACTTTCAATATTTCTGCCAAATTTCAAGCCGATAATTTCATGTTGACG